>QRDG01002171.1:109691-175021 GCA_012064385.1 Puccinellia tenuiflora | reverse complement strand
CTGCTCGGGTGTTGGTGGTGGTGGTTTTCTTCAGGTGTTCTGCTCCGGCCGTCCGTGGTGGAGAGGGGTGGGCTTCTGGAGCTGGTTGGGTGTTGCTGGAGGATGGCCTGGGCGACGGCGAGTCAGCTGAAGCTTGTGGAAGCGAGGTGCAAGCGTCGTGGCCGTGTTCGTTCATCGATCTCGGTTTCCGTTGCGCGGCGGCGGACGGCTCAGCGGCCTTCTACAAGGTGTGGAGGCGCTTGCTCCCGGTGGCTTGAGGTACGGCGGCTCCGGCGTGGTCTAGGGTTTGGGGCTCGTGGTGGATCCGATTGTAATTCCTTCTGGTAGCTTGGGGTGCTTTTTGCACCATTCAGGGTCCTTTTGTAATTTCTGTTTTCTTTTTGGGCCTGTTTGTAAGGTGTACTGAGCTTCCTAATATATGTGTCGGATCCTTCCTCAAAAAAAAAAGATAGCCGGGGCGTAGTTTGACGGGAGGACGGAAGTGCCAGTGATTGCCTGGTTGATAGTGGCAGCACGCACTGTTTTGTAGACCCAAAAGATTGTGAAGCAGGCTGGTTACGACTCAACTCCGTATAAAACCTATGGAAATCACAGTAGCTTGGTTCTTCCCAAGAACAAGGAGACACGAACTAAATAACTCGTACAGGCTACGGGAATAGTGAACGGGAAGAAGGAACTAGTGAGGCTTTCGTTGGTCAAACAATATGCCCGAATAGGCGTTTGTCAGCTGCTCTAGTTTGATGGCGAAGCCAGAGCTTACCCCAGCTCCCTTTTCCTTCTCGTCCTTTTTGTTTTGTGCGTGCATACTGTCGTTCGGTTCTTGGTCGTGTATTGAGATTCCTATACATTTGTGTCGGATCCTCTCAATGAACGAAGCAGTGTTGCTGCCTTCCGTAAAATAAGACTAAACTGTACGATCTTCTCAGCAGCTCTGATGCTGAACTAGCGCTGGAATAAATATTTATGATAACTCGGATATAGGGGCCTAGACCCTGGTGGTGCATGTGCCCATGTAATTGAAAAATGTCGGAGGGTGGTACTGTTAGCCGATGCATCAGCACAGAAGAGATTCTCGCATGATGAAATCTTTTGACACTGAATGCATAGATGATGAGGCTATAAGAGAACCACAAACCCAGCTTCAGAGCAACTCCAGCCGTTGGCCCCCCCAGGCCGAATTGCCGATGATTTTTTGGCCCTGCTGGGGGGGCGCCGGCGGAAAAAAACGGCCTGGGGGCAGCCGATTCCCAGCCGTATCGCCTCCCAGCCCGGCGTTTTTCCGGCTGTTTTTTATCGTTTTTCCGGCGTTTTCCCCGTAGACCCCCCTTTTACCTAGTAAAATCTATTATTTTTGAAGCAAATTTATCATTTGTATCAAATAATTCGACAGAAAAATTATTACAAATTGTTTAACAAATCATAAAATTTAAAACAAGTTTTTAAATCAATAAGTGCTCTTCGCCGACCTGGTGCCGAACCACCGGCTTCGGCTGTGCATCGGCGTCGTACAGGCCAGCCAGACAGGCGAGCATCAGTAAGTGCTCTTCGTCGTCGGCGGCGGCAGAGTCGGCTTCCTCGTCCAGCAGAGCGGCGAGCATCTCCTCATCGTCGGAGTCCATCGAGGCAAAGCGTCGAACACCTCGCGGGCAGGGTGGATGCGGATGTGCGCGAAACTTGACCGCGACGGCGATTCTCGGGGTGGAGGCGGCTGGTGCGGGGAGGGATACTACAGAGGGTGTCGTCGCGGTAGTTGGCGGTGGTTTTGGTGGCGAGCTCGCGGCGGAATGGGAGGAGTCGGTGCCGGGGGACGGCTGGAGTTGCTCTCAGGCTTCACATGGGTGCTCCCTTTACATGGGCATGTTCAATGTTTTAGAGATGTACATGGGCATGCGAGTCATCAGGAGTAGTAGATATGTTGAGTCCAACACAATGGTCTTGTGTCTCTACTACCTCACGTAGGCTCAGGAAGACTTGTTATTGTAGCATACTATGCATTGGCGGAGCCAACATGCAAACAATGGGTGTACATGTTCTTCTAACACCATTCTTTTACTTACAATTCTAGTTCATTTGATATATATTGTTCAGGATATGTGAACTATATATAAAGGTATTCAAGATTTTTCCCAGAAATAATGGGTGTACATGTGTACACCCGTGTCCCCAAGTAGCTCCGCCATGATACTATGCAAAAGTACAAAGCGTTCTGGTGGCACATCACAAGAATGGAAAATCGGTGCAGATGAGCTCAAATCTACCGAGCCTTACACTGGCCTATCAACTAGCAAGGATTATGGTCTACAGTGTACTACAATTACATCTACCTCACTTAGATCAATGACTGGAGCGAAAACAGAGGAGAGAGCTGGATTCACCAACCTGCAAAGAACAACTCATAGACAAATGCAAGGATTATATGCCAATTTGCGGCTTGTCAATGAGATCCGTGCCTTCCTCCATTGCTGGGTTATTTTTTTTCACTATTTTACATATGCTAATTAAAAATTCTCTGTATCATTTGAGATGCATATATGGCAGCAGATTGCTAAGATCTAAAGCATAAGAGGAGTTGGCGCCTGCCAGCAATACATGTTAGAACTTAGAACAAGGAGCAAAGTGTAGCTAGATACAGGATTTTCGTTATCATGCAAACATGTCAGGTATACAGAGCAGACAAATAAAGATTTTATTTAGGTAATTAAATTACCGATAAACCCAGCAGTGGAGAATCATTTGTCCGTAACTCCGTACAAATGCCGACTGACCGATCATGCAAACACAATGATGAGAAGAAGCTGCTGCGACAACGTCTCTGGAAGCATATACTTATGTGCTAAAAAGCACCCTCTTCTAAATCCATTTAGACACAAGCAGAGAAAAAAATATCTTTCCTTTACTAAGGTTAACCCAAAAGGTGGTCGACAGAAAAAAAATCTGGTGGTGAATTAATCTTCATATATCATTGACCACGTTTTGAACTAGATGAAGGCGTTGTGAGCGTCAAAGGACCCCCAAGAATCTGTGCCCTGTGCACATCTCCGATCCAATGATGTTCAGGTGGAAATTCGGAGTGTTGACTCATACGATACAAAATTGTTCAGGATTAACATCACTGTATGCAAATCCACATCAGGGATCGATCAACTCCACAGCCCCGGTTGAAGGTTTTGAGGCCAGGTGCCATTAACAGACAGAAGCTCCGATGCACAAGCAACCAAACATTAACATTTAACAGCTATCTCACTATCATCTTAGAGATTCCTCTTCACACGCGGGCTAGATGTAGGCTGCAGCTATGATGACTCTGATCCTAAAACCATGGAGCTGAACCCCATCCAGCTGCTAACAATCTCAGATCAGCTGGCTTGAAAATTCCCTTTCAACAACATGCCGGTCCACGCAAATTTAGTAAGAAATCACCATATCATTTTTCTCTTCACACGCAACAACTTCTCAACATGATCGAAACTCTTTGTACTACACAAACACCCTCTCAACCTTTAGCACTACTCCAACCATTTGCAAGAACCTGAGCAAGGCTGTGCTATAGGTGGCTCAGCACAGATTCAGCCCAATTCATTGGAGGCAAAAAAAAAATAACATGGCCAGGTCCATAAAATGCAATTCATGGACAAATGCAAGACTACACAACAGTTTTCACTACTTTATGGCTGGGACAAGTCCATAAAAGGTCGACCAAGAAAACTACTTTCTGCTATCTATTTTCATTATCAACATGAGATAAATGCAGCTATTAAGGCGCACGTACAAAATTCTCAATAGCTCCGATGTTGAACTAGTGATAGAATGAATATTTATGATATATCTGTGGTGTAGCGGCATAGATCGACTCTCGTGGTGCACATGCACATGTAAATGTAATTGGATATAAATATTGGAGGAGTATTGTCAGCCGATGCAGCAACAAAGAAGATATTCACGTTGGATGAATTCTTTTGCACTGAATGCATAGATGATGTAGGCTATAAGAGAACCACAAACCCAGCTTCAGGCTTCACATGGGTGCTCCCTTTACATGGGCATGTTCAATGTTTTAGACATGTACATGGGAATGTGAGACATCAGGAGTGGTAGATATGTTGAGTCAACGCACCGGTCTCGTTTCTCTACTACATCTCGTAGGTTCAAGAAGTCCCGTTGTTGAATCATACTATGAGAAATTACAAAAAGTTGGGCTTCTACGTCACAAGACCTTACATTGGCCTAATCACTAGGAAGGGAAATGGTCTACAGAGCAGGGTTTTGGTTACCGGTCGGATTTCCGGTTACCGGTCGGTAACCGGATATCCCGAGCACCCTCGGGAATTGGTCATACCGGACGAAAAATCCCAATTTTTTAAATTTTAACAAAAACTCACGGTAAAAGGTTAAATTGGGAACCAAATTTTTTGAATTTCTGAATTTCAGTTTTGAAATTCATCCGGTAACCGTCGGGATTTACCGGTAACCGCGGTAACCGGAATCCCGACCCCCCTCGGGATTTTTTCCCTACCAGTAACCAAAACCTTGCTACAGAGTAATACATTTACATCTACCTCGATTAGGTTGGTCCGAAACGACCGGAGGGAAAAACAGAGAGAGCCAGATACCACCTACCTACAGAGAACATCTCCTAGACAAATGCAAGGATATATGATAATTTGAGGCTATTTAATGAGATATGTGCTTTCCTCCATTGCGGTGTTATTTTCCCACTAATTTACATATGCTAAACTTTTTAAAAAAAATCTCTGTATCATTTGAGATGCATATATGGCAGCAGATTGCTAAGATCTGAAGCATAACAGGAGTTGGCGCCTGCCAGCAATACATGTTAGAACTTAGAACAAGGAACAAAGTGTAGCTAGATACATGATTTTCGTTATCGCGCAAACATGTCAGGTACACAGAGGAAGAAAATAAAAAAAATTAAGTATTTTAGTTGCCGTTAAACCCGGCAGATCATTCGTCTGTAACTCAGGTATTCATGTCGACTGGCCGATCGTGCGAACAGAATGATGAGAAGAAGCTGCAACAACAACGTGTCTTGAAGCATATCCTTCTGTGCTTAAAAGCACCCTCATCTAAATACATTTTGACACAAGGAGAGTAAAAATATCTTTCCTTCACTTTCCTTGCAAGGTTAACCAAGAAAAAAAAACTAGTGGTAAATTAATCTTCATGTATCCTTGACAACGTTTTGTCACCCCTTGATTGAATTTAGATGATCACCTTCCAGATGATGAAGGCGTTGTGATGGGCCCAGGAATTTGTGCCATGTGCACATCTCCCGTGATGTTCAGGTGTTGAATCATGCGATGCAAAAAAAAATATTCAGAATTAACATCAGTCCATATTGAAGGTTTTGAGGCCAGGTGCCATTATTATACAGAAGAAACCAAACGGGGACAGCTATCTCGCTATGACCTTAGAGGCTCTGCTTCAAATGACACGAGTAGCGCCTAGCTAGCCGTTAAAACACACATAAACAGGTTAGATGCAAACGACTCTCATGCTAAAACCCTGAAGCTGAAGCTCATCGTGCTGCTAACAATCTTAGATCAGCTGGTTTCAGAATTCCCTTTCAACAACATGCTGGTCCATGTAAATTTAGTAAGAAATCACCAGTGTCGTTTTTCTCTTCAGACGCGACAACTTCGCAACATGATTGAAGCTCTTACCACAAAAACATCTTTTATACCTTGCACTACCTCCAACCATTAGCAAGAACCTGAGCCAGGGTGTGCTAAAGATGGCTCAGGTCAGATTCAGCAATGTGATTGGAGGCGGAAAAAAGGAACATAGCCAGGTCATAGAGCAATTCACGGACAAATGCAAGACTACACACCAGTTTTCACTACTTTATGGCTGGGACATGTCCATAAAAGGTCCACCAAATCCTTGCTTCTTTAAATCCATAGATAAATGCAGCTGAAAAGAGAGTCGGTTTTATCAACATGAGATAAATGCGGCTGAAAAGATAGGCCAGTTTGTACTATTTTCGCAGCAGGCAAAAAACTACCCTCATTATAGTTCCGAATAACAGACACCAAACATACAGCTGAAGATGTCACATTGTACAACAACACAATACCAGTAACTTTCATTAACAATGGACCATGGTAAGAACAAAATTACAATACCTTGCTATTTCCTGCATCATGACGACCCAAATGGTCCAAAAAAAAAGGGTAAAGAGTGGCTCTGTCAGCCATTGATCTATCATCAAACAGCGGGCAGGTTAGCACCCCGTTGTTGCTCTCGATAACAAAATGCACAATTGAATGATCGTGATCGAACTACCAATACAGAAGATCATCAACTATTTCATCAACCAAGGACTCTAGGAGCTCTGCTGTAATGTCTTTCCCAGCTTCATACGACTCTGTCTTGAAATCGACCCAGCTCCCGAGAGGACCACTCATTTCTCTGTACACGAGTTCATCCACCATCCACTCCTCAGCAACCTTCAGACTGTTCATCTCCTGGTAGATTTCTTCCGGTGAGAGCTTCTGCAGGACTGCCATCCCCATAAACCATGAGCTGTAACCAGCACTGAAGTAGTATGCGCATTTCACGCTTAGTACTTCATTTGTGCAGTCAAAGAGCAGCCTCCTGATCATTCTGAGAGACTTGCCTTCTTCTTCACCCACTGACGACCTAAACTTGTCGTTTAGTTCTTCAAACAGATGCGGATCTAGGAAATCTGAGCTACCAAATCGCTCCAAATAAGAGCATATGTGATCTCTGAGAGAACTAGTGTTCAGTATTTCTCGTAAGAAGTTCATATCCATACGACATGAGCTGCTGCTCTCTGGTGGGGGTATTTCAGCTGTACCGACCGTGATTGATGAGGCTGTGTCGGAATATTCCGATAAAGGCTCCACCTCTAGGACTCTGCCGTAGCGTGTCGAACCAGATGTTGCTGCTCCTTCTGTCGAACTAAATAACGTCGATTCTGAAAATGGGAGACCGATAGTTCAGGTTTTGAGGAAGATATGTCGCTACTCGCTAGTGCTATAGCAACAACAAAACAACTGTATTATACTCACCATTTGCATTTGTCCGGCTCTCTGCGGAGCTGCAGGTTTCTGTTGAAAGAGAAGCTTCCCATGTAGAATGGGGGCTTAAGTGAAGTTGTTCTAACTCCACTTGATCGATGAAACCATTATCATACTTCACAGATTCAGATGACTGTCCATAAAGACAAACTGTTAGCACATAAACTAATCCTTAACTTGTCCATAACATGCATATAAGTACAGGCTCAGCCTTGTATTGTGGCAGTTAGGTCCCAACTTTCACACAGAATAGTAGGTGCAGGTGTTCAAACTCTTAACCCGGTATACCAAAGTTGAATTCCTTCCTACGGGTGTATGAAATCAATTTACTGTTTCTAATTTTGCACAAAACTGATCGTCTACAGCCCCAATATCAGTTTATTGCTCTTACTTCTAAAGGACAATGCAGATTGCCACTCTTTAGTACTATCAAGTCTCCTCAATCTTGAAACAGAATCATTCGCGCTAACCTAACCAAATTCTCATTCATGTTCAAGATTGTAAAATAGCTGTATCAAGAAAACATAATATGCCTAACTAGATAACAGAATCATTTATTTTCCAGCCTGCACGCTGAACTGAAAGTTTGAACAGCAATTTTCTGGCATTTAACGTTGTTGAATATAAATATATTGCCTAGCCCCTTTCCATCAGTTCGGACTTTTGGTCTAGATGGCTAGTGCAGCAATTCTATATGGTATCAGAGCCAAGAGGCTCACGCGGATTTAAAAAAAAGGAAAAAAGATCCTGCGGCCCGCTCCTATCCCACGCTAAGGACTAAAATAGCCTAGACGTGAGGGGGAGTGTTGAATATAAATATATTGCCTAGCCCCTTTCCATCAGTTCGGACTTTTGGTCTAGATGGCTAGTGCAGCAATTCTATAAACGTTGCCAATGTCACAAGGAAAATATCATGCATGGGGCATGTAGTTGACAAGAAAGAGGTATAATAGGAAGACTAGTGTCTCAAATGCCATACCTGATCATTTCTTGATATAAAATCTGTCCCGGGGGATTTGTCTTTTCCATCCTTGAAAGACTGCAAGGAATCCCTGTCATAATCAGTGGATGCAATGCTAGATGTGTCACAGGCTGATGCTGTATCATCCAAAACTGGTGAAGGGGCGTATATTCGAACCCCATTGGCTGGCTTAGAATAAGGTGACCTCACCCCAGAAGTCAATTCTCTCAACTTCTGCTCAAGAAGAAGTCTCAAATAATCACCATCTATGGCATCAGATCCAATATTTGTTGTATTACTTGAAGTTGACACTGAGTTCCAATTCTCTATTGACCGTTTTTCCACTGAATGATTGGGAAAATGAGAACCAGGTAATGATTTGTCAACTGGTGAGGTAAATGTGAACGAAACAATCTCAGAGCTGATTTTCTTTTTGTTTGTGGAGAAAGATGATTGCTCCTCTATCACAATATTGTGCCTAACACGCCGTGGGCTTCTGTCAGGGAGAATCTTATCACTTGGTTGGTTTTTCCTTGAGCGCATTCCCTCATCTGGTAATCTTCTTGGCTTGGGATTGTTTTGGATGTAGAGTTAAGTCTTCTGTTTCCATAGTTAGCTGGCTGCAATTCCACCTTTCTGTTGCTTTTCGTGCTGTTTTCAGAGTGTGTCCTTGTGATCCCAGCCTTCCTGGGAGCGGCATTTGGTGCATGCAGGTTTCTTTGTTGTTGACTGAGCGTTGCTGACTTTGAATCCAGCTTCTGTCTTTCTGAGAGTTGCTCACCACCCATAGCATTCTGCTTTCTGTTATTTTGCACAAGCACATTGGAAGAATTTGCAATGCCCACTTGGTTATGATTATTTTGCTTTTGTTGATTGCGCCCATTTCTCTCAACCATGTTATGTACATGATCCATACGACTTGGAAGTTTCCTACTGCTTCTGCTTACACCTTCTCTTCCTTGGGCATTTGTAGCGCTAAAATCTGTCGGTGGTCTGTTGATGGCCTTGACCCTTGGAGAAACTGGAGCACCTCCATTTGATTGGGAGACCCTGAAAGAAGAGGTTGTCTCTGAAGTTATTGAACTTCCATCCAACGATTTTCCACTCGGTGGCTTAGAAGAAGCTGAGCCGTCGCGCTTCTTTGCCGCTTGGGACATTTGCTGGACTCTTACAATCTCTCTTGGGTTGAAGGCACGCACATCATTTGAGTACCCAGCATCACGAACTCGATAAGAGCTAGAGTTCTCAACTCCAGGCCCAATGATCCTAGATGCTGCCTCCATTATATCAGCAGCATTTCTGGTTGATACATGATTAGGATTCTTTACTGGGGAGAATAGCTTCTGTTGTGCAACTGAGAGTGTCCGTCTGGAAAATCTTGGAGGCAGCGCTTCCATTCTAAACCGGTCAATAGGACTACTAGGCATCTTATGCGGACTCGAAACGCCAGCATAGCTTCTGCCAATCAACTCATCATGGTCATTACTTTGAAAGGTATGTTGCCCGGAGAAAGGCATCGGGTAGGGTCCAGATGAGCTTGCCGCAGGCATGGAATCCAAGCCCATGAGCCTCGCCACGACGGTGGGTCCCCTCCTCGCGCAGGCTTCATCGTCGACTACAGAGGATGAACAGCTGTGGTCACTGCTTTCCTTCATACTCATCGCATCTCCGAGGATCTGCCAGTATGCATAGTTCGACTCATCAAAACGACAGTAAGCAAGCAAACAGAGCTACTAAACATACAAGATCATGCGCCCGAACACGCACCGAGTTTGACGGTGTACTTGGCATGCTACTGCCATCAACTTCCTTCCCATCTACTGAACTCCCTACAAAAACAGGACTAGTGTGTTAGCTCAGTCTCTGTTAGCTAATGTAGCATCAAGTTTACAGCAAAGCAACCTCTGGACTGACTAACAAGAAACGTCTGCTTACCCTGCGCCGGCGAATAGCCCCCGCTCCCGCTGAACAGCCGCCTCTTGGATTTCTTGCTCTTGCCCCAGTCAAAGAGGCCGAAGAAGCCATGCCCTTTCGTGGCAGCCTTCTCCACATCCATCCCTCCTCACTGTACAAACCCTGCAAACTGAAACGGCACGCTCAAGCGCAAGAAATCGAAGGAAACTGGATGCATTCGACCAAAATGCAGCTAAAGGGAGCTAATCGGCAGACCGCCAGCGACGGAGCAACCCCAAAACCCGATCTTTATCTCGAATTTGACCCGGAGAAACCCACCGAGAGGGAAAGACCCGAGCTCATAGCAGAACCCACTGATAGACCGAGAATGCAGTTAACGCTCACCTGAGAATCGAGCGCCGGAGGGAACCCGCGGGGGCAAAGATCCGTCCTTCCCCGAGGCGGCGCGGGGTCAACGGCGCGGCACGGCTCACGGGAGCAGTCCCCCCAACTCCGAGCCAAACTCGCCGTCGCGGACCGGCCCGGATGGATCGAGCAGCACCGGACCTTCGCTCGTCGGGTAAAGAAACTCCGGAAGCAGCGATTTTTGTTTCCCCTTCTTCCTTTCCACGGCCAGGCTCGGGCGGACGGCGCCGCGGGGGAAGGAGGATGAGGGTCCGCGGGGGTCGGGCGGCGTTACTCTAGGGCCGGCGAGGGGGGCAGGTGGCAAGAGGCGGTCTCGGCCGTGGAAGCGATTAATGCTGCCGTGCTGCGGGAGGAAGACAGGGGGGACTGGGTGGGAGGCGAGGAGAGAGAGAGGGGAAGCTTTTTCTCTCCGGGAATTGAAAAGGGATCCCGGGCGGATCTGGATCGTTATCGCCGATGTGGATTATCGCGTGTTGTTTTACCACGGCGCATGTTCAAATTTTGAATCTTTTTTGTACCCACCCCCAACGGCTCAGTACCACCGGCAGCTACCTGGGTTAAGTAGAGTAGATTATATTAAGGGTAACTATGATAATTAGGAGCTCGACTGAGGTGGAAATGAAAGATCTTGCATCCTTGGCACTTGACAAGTGTGTCTGGGTGGGCCCAAGTGAGTCATTGGAGCATCATGAAAGGTCTTTGTTAGTAAAAATGTTCCATCCACGATTCCTTTGTTGACAATGTCATTTGCACTTTATTTGAACAAATGATCTCGACAATACGAGATTCTCACCAAAAAAAAGGGGAATGAACAAGTGTTGCCCTGCACAGAACTCATACTCGTGGACCTGAGTTTTGGAATCGTGCTAATATATTGTGAGGACTTTTCTTGAATATATTTTTAAAAAGAAAAACTGGCAACCTCCAAACTTGAAAGGATGAACATTCATTAAATTAGTTAAAAGATTAGCAATTGAAACATTCATATTCAAGTTATGAAGGAGTCGAGAGCGACTTTTGATTTGGATGTTGCGTCGCATTGGTAGTTACACATTGGCTTTCCATTAGGATCGGTCACTCTTGTCATCATAAAATGTAGTATTTTCTTTCTTTCTTTCTTGTATATGCCCTTTGTGCATGTGCTAGTATGATGAAAAAGTAACCCCGGAGGTACTCGTTTTTGTGACGCAACGAAAAGAGATATCGTCCAAAGTTATATATAGTTTTCATTTACCAAATTTTCTTAGTATTTTACATTCTAACATATTATATTAAAAAATAAGCTTTTTATACATTCGACTTAGATTATATTAACATTTTGGAGCTTCTTATAAATTATTATTTCGAGCTTATTGCAATTTATTATTACTTTCAAATTGTCTGCTTGTTGATTTGCACAAATGAATCTCGTTACGAAGGTATTCCCATAAGAAATTTCATTTATACAAGCAAAGGTAATTCTCATAAAAACATATTTCTGGTGGATGGTTAGCTTGGAAAATGAACAAGAATGCCATGAAAAAAGTGGACTTGTGAGTCCTTCACATACATTTTTCTAAAAGAAAGCTTGCAACTTTGAAGAGTTGCCTTATATTTTACTCTCTCCGTTCCATATTAGATGATTTCCAAATTAATGTATCTAGACGTAAAATGTATGTAGATACATCTATTTAGAAGTCATCTAATATATAACGGAGGGAGTAGTTACAATATCATTCATTGATCTGTTGATGTTTCATGTTGTCAAATAAATGGAGGGAAGCTTTTGATTTGAGCCGCTATATCGCGCGTTAAGCCGTGATTTCCACCCAAACGGACGGAAACGGAGTAAAACGGACAAAATGGGTCGGTGCATTGGAGTTGCAGAGATCAGGTGTGATCATCAGCCAGCGAGCAAAAATTAGATATGCCACGTACGAGACGATCGCCTGTGTTCATCAGGACGGCCACACACGACGGATGTCCGGAGGGAGCCCCGTCAACGGTCACGGAAGAAGAAACGAGATGAGAAAGCGGCCGCGCACGGCGACGATCAGGACGTTTCACCGACCGCCGGCGGCGGCGGCGGCAGCGACTGCGACACCCTCTCCTCTGCTCCTGTGATCGATCGGGGTACTGTTTGCATGTCGTCTCTACTACTCCTGCCTTTCTTTTGTCCGTCCGTCCGTACGCCCGAAAGTCTGTGCGGGTAGGAAAAGCGACGGCAGAGCGACAATATTCCACAAATCACAAATGTGCCGTCGCGAGCAGGGCACGATTCGTGACCAGCAACACCACCCACACCGGTGGTGCTATAGTGGGGTACCGTATACTTTTTTATATTTTCTGAGATAATTTTATTTTTTACCCTCTAGTTATGTATTTGTGAAAATAATTACTCGTCGTTGTAAGATCGTCTAGATTACTTATTTTAGAAACTTTGGAGGTTTTTATTCTGATGGATGTCCATTCGGAAACATGTGAGGTGATGATCATTATTTCAAAAATAAAAAGGCTGGACATGTCCTCTCATCTTTACATATTTTGACGCACCACATAGATCTAACATACCGGTCAATTATAGTGAATTATGCAGAATGTCATGTTCTAAATATTATATATGGTATGTTTCTCGATCGATCGAACTTTTCTCTCAAGTCTCGCTCGACTTTTAAAAAGTGTATGGAAAATGAAAAGTTCACTTCAATTTTGTGAACCTTTCACTAAACTGAAGCTGGCCTTTCAAAATCGATTGAAAAACAAAATGAACTAAAACATAAGCGTGCATTACCGATCTGAGAGGAGTGCATGAGTAAGCAAAGCAATATATGTGTATCAAGGAATCAGTTGTCCAAATTAACATGAAACATCCGTTCTCCGTTCTTATGCATGGAGCGGAAGCTCAAATGACAAAATGAACATCTTATAGCTCATCGTTTTCTCCGGATACATCCAAAAAATCATGATACTTATTAATTCGTAATGAGAAAATTTGGTTATCAACATCTTATATTTGCTAAAATTTCGTTATTGTACATGGCCTCGATCGTTAAGAAAAGTTGGGAAGACATTATACCACTCAAGTTGGCCTCGACCGGATACATTTTGAGACCAAGTTCGAAGTAACTTTTTTTTGGCCAAAAAAAAACCCGTTTCCTGACATGATTGTTTTTTTTTTCGAGATTGACAGGGGGGAATAATCCCCACTGTTTGTTTGACATGATTGTCTATTTATATAGATAGATTTGTTGGGATTATAACTTATAAGTCTATTTTGTACAAGATCCCTTTCTATCTGATAGAAAAGGGTCCGGTACTAGTATCGAGTTAAGGATGCTACATATTTGTCGATTCTCGGTCGATCGTCACGCGCCACTATCATGGATCCAGAACTCGTGGAGTTACCTAGGTTGTCGGTTATACGGAGTACCACTCAGACTCAGGGACGACGGCCTGCCTGCCTGCCATCCACGACGACTCTGCGTGACAGATCATGGTACGTGCTCGTCTTTTCTTTTCCTCCGGCAAGTAAAGTAAAGGCGACCACGATCGTCGTGCTCTTTAGAAATGAAAATAGTTTGAAACTTTGATGATTTGTAATGCTACTTCCATGAGTTAGCCCTAAAAAATGATACTCCCTCCGGTCATAAATGATTGACGCACAAGGAGAGCTAGGCCAGTAGAAACTTTGTACACAGATGGCAACAACCAAATCGGATCGGAGGGAGTTTCGAGATAGTAAAGAGAGGAAAAATGATCAACTTTTCATGCGAACCAAGTACTCCTACTCGTTGGTAGTGCCGGCAGACGGCCAGACATGATCATCGGCGGAGACGCTAGCTAGCTAGCTACTGAGACAAATACACACGACACGAGTACACACGACCACGACCGCGACGCCTCGCCAGCCAAGAATCTGAATCTGCAGTCACAGGTGACAGGAGAACCACCACCTGTATATTACCACCTGTATATCACCTTTGCTGCATGCTGCTGGTTTGCTTTTTCCCTCCAATCACCAAAGTCCACACCATGCAAGAGTAATGATTACTTTCTTCGGTACAGTTAACTTAACGGCCAGCTTAATAGCCATCCTACTATACGAGCCCAGCTTTATAATGGCTGTAGATGACGTGGTAAGATTATAGAGCCGGCAGCTGACTCTTCTATTGTTCTTGCTCTTACGGCAACCTCTGGACTGACTACCAAGAAACGTCTGCTTACCCTATGCCGGCGAATAGCCCCCGCTCCCCCTGAACAGCCGCCTCTTGGATTTCTTGCTCTTGCCCCAGTCAAACAGGCCGAAGAAGTCATGCCCTTTCGTCGCAGCCTTCTCCACATTTATCCCTCCTCACTATCCAAAACCTGCAAACTGAAACGGCACGCTCAAGCGCAAGAAATCGAAGGAAACTGAACACGTTCGACCAAAATGCAGCTAAAGGGAGCCAATCGAGAGAGAGAGATAGAGAGAGAGAGAGGAAGCTTTTTCTCTCTGGAAATTGAAAAGGGATCCCAGACGGATCTGGATCGTTATCGCCGATGTGGATTATCGCGTGTTGTTTTACCACGGCGCATGTTCAAATTTTGAATCTTTTTTGTACCCACCCGACCCAACGGCTCACCACCGGCAGCTACTACTTGGGTTAGTCAAAGAATGCTCTACTTGGGTTAAATAGAGTACTTGATTATATAAAGGTACTCCCTCCGTTCCACAATATAAGCCTTTTTAACAAGCCAAACTAACGGAGGTAGTAAGTAGTATGATAATTAGGAGCTCGAGTGAGGTGAAAGGGGCAGTGTTGCATCCACTTGGCACTCGACAAGTGTGTGTGCCAGGTGGGCCCACGTGAGAGTCATTCCAGCATCATGAATTGTCCGGCCTTGTTACAAAAAAAAGTTTCATCCCTGGTTTTTTGCTGACTATGTCATTTGCAATTCACTAAGAGATACTCGACACTAAGAGATTCTCATAAAAAGGGGCATGAACAAGTGTTGTCATGCGGAAAAAGCGGGATCTAACTAATATATAGTGAGGACTTTTCTCCATATATATTTTTTCGAAAAAAAAACTTACAACCTTGAAACTTCAAAGGATTTTCATCTTCATGTTGTCAACTAATTGAGAGCAGAGCTTGATCAGGCCGTTGCGTCACATTGGCAGCTACACATCGGCTCTCCAGTATTAGCGAACACTCTTGACATCATAATATGTCTTTTTTTTTCTTCTATATGCCCACGTGGTTGAGGTCTTCATAACCAAATCAGGAATGCTAGTATGATGGAAACGTAAACGAGGAGGGGTTATTTTTGTGACACGGTGAAGAGGGGTTTGCCCATACTTTTATTAGAGTTTTTCTTTTCCATGTTTCCTTAGCATTTCACATTGTAACATATTATATTAATATTTGGGACTTTAAACATTTTTGTTAGAAAAATATTTGGAGCATTGGTTGCTTTTTAGTACTAGTTTATATTTTTTACATTTGTATACTATTATTTGGAGCTCTTTACAATTTATTATTACTATCGAATTGTGAACATGTTGATTTGCGCAAATGAATCTTGTGACCAAAGAATTCCCACAAGAAGGGTCATTTACACAAACAAAAGTAATTTTCTGAAGAGCATATTTCTTGTTGTTGATTAGCCTAGAAAATGAACAAGTTTGTCGTGTAAAAAAAAAAAACATACTCATCGACTTGTGAGGACTTCACATGTATTTTTTTGGAAGAAAACTTGCAACCTTGAAACTTTGAAGAGTTACATTATATTTTAGTTAAAATATTAGCCATTGATCCGTTCACGTTTCAAGTCATCAAGTAGATCAGCTTTTGATTTGGCCGCTGTGTCACCTTGGCAGCGACAATTCATATCTTTGTACGTACTTGAATGAGTGGCACATAACGACGGACGAGGGCAGTTGAACTCGAGAGCGCCGACCTATGATTTTCAACGTCCATCGGTCGTGTCATCTAGAACCGTATTTTAGTGCATTTTATCATGTGTATGCGCACTTCTGGTTTATACATGGCCAATTAAGTTGGCGGTTTTTGTTGTCGTGCCGTCTAGAGTAGTACGTATTTTGCATAACTAATATGTTATATCTGTACATTATTATTACACTTTTTCCCTCTCTTTTTTAGACTTTTTTCACTTGAAACTTGCTAGTACTATTTTGTAGCATTTGTTATTTTATTAGTATATAGTTTATAGTCTTTTGCACTTTTGTACAAGTATTATTATTTTGGAACTTGTTTTGCTGTTATATTATTATTATCATCATTATTATTATTATTATTATTATTATTATTATTATTATGTGGTTTCTTATGTACTCCCTCCGTTTCTAAATATAAGATGTTTCAGCTATCTTAACATGGTTTATATTAAATGAGTGAATCTACACGCTGAACACGTGTCCAGATACATGCGTACCCATCTTTATTTACAAAAACTAAAATATTTTATACTATTTAGAAATGACTGGAGTATGGAGTTTTTCTATACCTAATAATTATTATTTGGAGCTGTCTTGACTTTTGAAGCGAGATTGCCTGCAGGACCCGCCCGATGAGCGCGTTTCCAAAATTGAAAACGGGACGGGTATGTCTGCGTTTCCGAAACTGACGGCAGCGACTGCGACACCCTCTCCTCTTATGTTATCGATCGATCGATGGATCGGGTACTGTTGCATTTCGTCTCCGCAAGGCGCGCGCGCACTACTACTACTACCGGCTTTCTTTTGTTCGGGCAGGAAAAGCGACGGCACAGCTAACTAGCTACTGTATATTCCATCCGACCAACAAATGTGCCGTCACGAGCAGGACACGGCCGTTCTTCGTGACCAGCCACAGAGGTGGTGCTGGGCCGGTGTGCGTTACGGTGATACTTTTTCATATTTTTTGAGTGGATTTTACTTTTTACCCTTCTCATTGTGCAATTCAATTGTGACAACAATTACTTATCGCTGTAAAATCATCTAAATTACTTATTTTAGGAACTTTGGACGTTCTTTTTATTCTGGTGCATGTCCATTCGGAAGGTGATGACTAAGCCTAAAAAATAATACTCTAGGAAACAACGAGGAATTGAACAGATGGTGGACATGATGGTCTCCCAACTTTGCGCATCATGGCGGCCTATTATAATGAATTATGCAGAATGTCAAAATGGAGTCAAGCCATGTTATAAATATTACTTATATAGCATGATTTAGTTTTCTGAAACCTGCAAGTAGAGTAAAGTAAAGGCGACCACGATCGTCGTGCTCTATGTCAGTGCCAGTTGCGTGCATCCACAGAGTATTGTAATACAACGTGCGTGTACTCGTGGAGTCTAAAGTGGGGTTTGCACGTACTGAACCCAGTGGGTAAGTTGGTGAGCGCAGGGAGCTAAGCTAGCTGCAAGCACTACACCACACCACCACCAAAAAGCACTACACCACGCTTGGCAAACGATGCTTGAAGAACGCCGTGTCCTTCACAACTCCTCAAAGCGTGCCAGTATGATATGATGATACTCTTCTTTTATCTGCTGCTAGAAATTAATGAAGATAGTAACTTTAAGTTGGGCTGCTACTGACATGAGTTAACCCCTATATTGATTAACCTTTTTCTAGATTCGAAACAATAAAGCTAGGAAAGAGAAGAAAAAAGATTTTTCATGCGAATCAACTACTCCGACTCTTTAGTAGTGCAGGTAGACGGCCAGACATGATCATCGTTGCTAGTGAGACAAATACACACGACACGAGTACACGACAGGACGCGACCACGACCGCGACGCCTCGCCAGCCAAGAATCTGAATCTGCAGTCACAGGTGACAGGAGAAGAACCACCTGTATTATATTACAATCCCACGACCCACTAGTAGAAAAAGGGTCTTTCGGAAGGAGCTCCAAAGCCATTAGTCCCGGTTCAGACACAAACCGGGACCAATGGCAGCCATTAGTCCCGGTTCGAGCTGCTAGGGCCCGGGATGTCAATGGTCCTGGTTCGAATGGGGGTATTAGTCCCGGTTCGTGGCTGGAACCGGGACTAAAAGGGCGAGCACCTTTAGGTAAGGGTCTATCTTTAGTCCCGGTTTGAGACACCAACCGGGACTAAAGGGGCGAGCACTTTTAGTCCCGGTTCGGGGCACAAACCGGGACTAAAGGGTCTATCTTTAGTCCCGGTTTGAGACACCAACCGGGACTAATTTTTTTTTCCGAATTCAACCAGCTGTTTTGAATTTTTTTGGATTTCTGAAATTCAAAAAGATTCAAAATTCAGATTTTTATTTTTTAAAAAAATTAGAAATATAAAAATTATGTCATATTTGGATTCCTCGTATTTTTCTGATAATAATGGACATATTATTTGTTCAATTTCGATTTACAGATTAAAAGATATGAATTATGCCATATTAAATGAATTAATGTCAAAAAAATAATAAAACACATTTTATTTTTATTTTTATTTAATATTATGATTACTTAGTCATTTTTGTATATTTAAATAATTATTTAGAATTCAAATTATAACAATGCGTGACTCACATGATACATTGGTTAATATGATTAATAGCATACTATAGACATAAGGTTACAAGTAGATTATAGGAAGGGGGATGGGAAGGAACCAGGATGTTAAGCGTGCTAGGGGTAGAGTAGTGTGAGGATGGGTGACCGACCGGGAAGTTTGACCAAAATTTGAATTTGACCAAAGACTAAGTGCGATTAAGAGGATTCGGTGTGAGAGATTAACGAGTCCAACAATTCGTAGATTAAAAAAATTTTGAAAAATAAAATCGTTTTTTGAATTAAAGAAATAGAAAAATTTTTTAGTCCCGGTTCGTGTTGCGAACCGGTAGTCCCGGTTCGTACCGAAACCGGGACTAACTTTAGTCCCGATTGTTTAGTCCCGGGTCCCAAACCGGGACTAAAGGCTCAAATGAACCGGGACAATAGGCCCCTTTTCTACTAGTGACCGCGCCCCCACGGCACTAGACTTCCGGCATGACAACCAGAACGAAAGGATTACGGGTGTGTTCGGTTCTGGAACGGAGTGGAACGGAATGGAACCGTTCCACACCCAGACCCCATTATTCTGTTCGGTCCTGGAATGAAATGGAACAAGGTGGTTTCTAGAAAGGGAATATTCCCTCTAGATGCGGAATGCATTCGTCCGGCCAAATCGGACAACATCCAACAGATTCAGAAGCGGTTTATCACATTATTTTCCTTTCTAGACAACAACAAAACAAGCATCCATCCATCCTACAGACCTCTTAGCTCCAGGGGGAAATTTGTCCGGTTTTAGATACTTAGGGGGATTAAACAACCCAGTTTATAGTTAGGGGATTAGCGTCCCAAACCCGAAACATAGGGGTTATGTGAACTTCGGGCGTGTTCGGCAGCTCGCTGGCTTCCAGCTTCCGGCTGCTCCGAGCTCCGAGCTGGAGCAGCGTCGAACGTCCCAGATCCGCGAAGCCAGATTCACGTAGCAGCTCATTTTTGCTGTACAAACGATGGAGCACCAGTTTCGGAGATCTGTGGAGCAGTGGATCTCGGAGCAGCAAGAAATTACGAGAGAATGCCACCGCCAAAGTCACACAAAAAAAGGTTCGCTCCTTTTCTTCCTAGCGAGGCGTCATCCGTCTCCCGAGAAACAGATCGAGCCTCTCATCTGTAACACCCCAAAAATTCATCCTAATTTTAGTGGTGTTTTCTCACACCTGAAAAACTTTTTCTATTTTCAAATGTTTTCTTTGAACCTGTTGGTCTTTGATTTGACTTTGGTTTCGCTCTCTTAGATATTTCCCAATAATCCTCGATCTCTGTCAACCTCCACCATATTTCCATGCCATTGTTTTGTCTGTCGAACATTGGTTCCAGTTGGAGATTCCAAAACCCCCTCCTATCTATCCTACCAAAGCCACCACCACAATTATAGCTTGAAATAATTCCACCAATATACCATATTGTTCCCTCATACATATACATCACTCCCATGAAAAAATATTTCATGGTCCCATGCAATATTTCCATGTTTATTCATATTCTCTATTATGCCATTTTCAATCCAAAATTTATCTAGACACCAACCACTCATCCAGAAATTCTGCAATTTTGGGAAGATGCATAATTCCACCTCCTGAACATTTCACTCCATTAGCCCAACCTCATTTTGAGCAATATTTGAGGTACTTCCTTTGTAATGCCCTTTTCATGCCTAATAGCAATTTCCAAAGCAACCCCTAGCTAAATAAGTCATATGGCATTAAAACTTTACCAAATTAACACACTTACATATACAACAACATATCCAGAATATCAGGCCAATATCATTTGAGCAAGTGCACTTGGCATACCCATGCCATTAGGGCATTTTTGGACACTAAATTATTTGACCAACTTCCAGGTTCCCATTTGAGCTCAAACTCCACAGAAATACTACATACATCCATTCTAACCTACTGTGAATTTTGGGGATTTTTATGAGATGTGCAAAGCCTTTATCATTTCATCGAACACCTGGTGTGCCCTAGGTTTTCTGAATATTTGTTTATACCAAGTTGCAAACAAGCTGAGACCTTCAACTAGGTTCTGGTATTGTTTTTCATTTGGCGCAGGGTGACGCGACCAGATTTAGTTTTTGAGCACTGATCTGAGAAGATCATCTCGATGCCGATATCGGCGTGACCTGTGGCGTGGTCACCAGTGGCACAACCATGCCAGAAGGCGCCGCCAGTCTATGGTCGTCGCCCCTCTGCTTCCGCAGCCTCCTCTCTGTGCCCAACCAGACCCCCTCCACCCCCTAAACCTTCTAGAGGTCACGCATCTCCTCCTCACCCTCTCCAGCGCGCCACCACCCGCTAAACCCTAAACCCTAACCCTAAACCCTAAAACCCTAAACCCTAAACCCTAAAACCCTAAACCCTAAACCATAAAACACTAAACCCGCCATGGCCGTCGTCTCACTGCTGCAGCCCCGGACATCTCACCCGCCACCTCACCGTATCCTCTATGGCGGCCTCCCCCTCGAACCCCTATAAAAAGCCCCCCCGGCAGCCTCCAAGCACTACACATTCCCTCTCCATCTCCCCTGAAACCCCTCTGCTCTTTTAGTTGCGGAATGGCGGAGCCCTGCTCCGAATCGGCGGAGGTCGTCACCATCGATCCATCGACCGTGGCGAGCCCTAGACCGAGCCGTTCTTCAATTAAACTTGTGGGGATGTTCCCCTTGATCCCCTCTACCTCCCTGGCCAAACAATTTGCAAAATGGTGCACCGTAGCCTCTGCCCCATACCCGTCCACTGCCGGCGAGCTTCCAACTCCCGAGCGTCGTGGCATGGCGCTTGTGGACTCCCTCCCTTCCCGGGCCCCCTCCCTTCAAGCGGCGTGGCTCCACAGACCCGTTTGCATCTTCGATCGGCTTGGGGAAGCGGGGAGCGCCGGTGGCCAGCTCCGGTGGCCGGTAACACCCAGGCGCGCCCCGCGTCGGGCTCCCTCCCGAGCGTCCTCGATGTGAGAAAGGAGGCGGCCAGCTGGCAGCCAGCGTGGTGCCCTGGTGACGCCGACAGGTGGGCCCGACCTGGCCCGGCCCACTGTCAGGTTAAGTGGAGGCACTCTCCTGCAATTCTCCGCTTCTCGGCTACGAAGACGTATTCCTTGGAAAGTGTGCGACCAGCCCAGCCAGTTCCAAAAACAGCCCGCTATGTTTTTCAGAGTGAGCAGCAGATAACTATACGTCGCCCAGACATATCTTTTGAACTGTAGCTCCGTTTGAGGTGATTCGAATTTATAAATTCATATTTTGAAAATCTCTATCCAGTGATATAGGTTTTTTTTAAATGTTTGTATGCTCAGCACCCTTATACACATGCATAGGTGTATCCCGCGGTACCTGTGAATCGAGACCCTAATTCGTGACGTGTCCGTGACCCTCTAAGCCAAATGGTGTCGGTCTTCGAATGCAAGCTAACCACTTGCTATGAACACTCAAGCTATGTTTGTTGTTTGCATGTTACCATGTCATATGTGCATTTGTTTGCTTATCACATGTGAACTGTGCGTCATGAGATATCATGGCTTTGTTTTCATACCTGTAATACGATAAAGCCATGTCCCGTGGGTTGAGTTCCGGTACCCCAACTAAATACACGTTGGGTCTTGCCCAAGTGGATTGAACCGGCTACTTTTATGTAGAGTTGTGGTGTGTGTTGGACGGTACCATGCACCACTCCCCATTTCGACGACGATGGACTGGGGGAACCGCTGCAGTCAATGGAATGGAGGAACGGGATCACTCGGACGCCTCCACTAACTTATGTAGTTAATCTGTGGTGACGCTGGTCGGAGGTATCTCCGCCACAGTCGCCCGGTTGACGCTAACCACCTGTTCCAACATTTTTATTTATTTTCTTTTGCTTGATCAGTGGTGGCCCTATAGTCACCCGGTCAATGCAAAGTATCCATTGATTGAACTATTGTTTATTTATTTATTTTTGCTTGATCAGTGGTGGCCCTATAGTCACCCGGTCGATGCAAACTAACTATATATTGCTTGAACTATCGTGTGGCTTATGTTTGCTTATGGTCTTATGTTGAAGTGATATTATACTTGTTGTGTTGGACTAATCCTCTGTTGTTTGGACTTGTTGTTGAATGAAACTGGACTAAATGAAACCCCCCTCCAAACATCGATAGGGTCAGTCCATAGTGCTACTAATCTGAACATCGAAAGCACTACCACTGTCGCCCAAATGGGAGAGCCATATCCTATGTAACCTACCAAGCCTCCTTTCATGCTACCCACTTGACAAGTCTAGTCGGGTACTGCATAGTTGTGGTCGGGGCTAGTCTTGTGAAGGTTCCGGAGCTAGGTGTCGCTCATGAGTTGGGGACGTGTCGGATTCACTTCGTCATAAGACATAGAGTTATGTCGGTAGCTATACAGGGAGTGTCTTGGTAGCGTGAACGGTTATGTAACTGTATCCTGCTGAGTTTGACTTAACGATGATATCCTAAAGTGCCGGTTGAGTAAGGTACATTTAGATCGATGGTAACTGCAACCTCTCGAGTGTGTGTCAACCTAGCAGCTAGCCTTGTTCCTGGGTTATGGAACAATTCAGTGTCGGTCACACTATTGTCCTTTGTAGAGTCCGAAGGTTAAACATAAGTTTGGCATGAAAGTAATATGAACAACCTGATTTCACTAAATGAACAATAAGCTGATGCAGGTAATGTTACTTGAGATGTGGATGGTTACCCGTGTTTAGGGATGGCGGCTTGATTGTTGGGAGCCTAGAGTCAGGTCTGAGCCAACATCAACCGTGCATGCCTAGAGTAGAAAGATGAGCACTGGCGGAGCTTCATGGGGGTGAAATGGGCTGTCACCCCCTAGCCCACGAAGTGTTAGTTTTATATTTACATGTATTTTTATTTACCAGCAAAATCGTAGGGGAGGCCCCTACGGTAAAATTTATAAATTTAGAACAGAGTTACAGAGAGTCTCACACAGCCATAATTACAAAAAAGATTGAGAGGATCAACCTTAAGCAGAAGGAGAGACTAAAAACAAAATAAAAGGGGTTTTAAACTATAGAGGAAATCCAAGTTTTGAAGCTTTGAACTTTGCTTTTTTTTTATCCGATAGCAGGTGGTCTGCAGATCACCCAAGAACCTCACCTTCCAGGCTGCAAAAGATGGCCTTCTTCCATCAAAGATTAAGCCATTTCTTTCTTTCCAAATATTCCATGTTGCACAAATGGCTATTTCTAAGGAGCTTGGCCCTTGAAAATTCCTCTTGGCACTCATGAAAATATCACTTATGGATTCACCCGATGACCACGTGATCTTACAGAAATTCCAACATCTCTTTGCAAAGGGGCAGTCAATAAACAGATGATCTCTTGTTTCCAATGTGTCTTGATTGCATAAAACACAGTTTGGTCCAGAGTTGAACTGCCAGTGTCTCCGGATCATCATGTCCCGTGTATTTAATCTATCCATCAGTAACAGCCAAGCGAAAACTTTCATTTTTGGGATGCTCCTGCACTTCCAAAGTTTTGGGAAAATGGGTTGCACAGCCACACTCTTGAACATAAGTTTGTAATAGTCTGCAAGAGAATAAATCCCAGAATTGAAACTGTAGGTCCATGTATCATTCTGTCCCAACCAAAATCCATCTTGAGTGTTGTTTGTGACCATCTCAGTGACAATTTGCAGTTCATCAAAAGCTTGCTCTGATAATGGCAGATAGAAAAGAGAGCTCAAATCATTTTGCAGCTGAAACACCCTTTGAAGCGAGATGTCACTGTCTAAAACAAAAGAGAACAACCTGGGAAATAATTCACCAAGTATGCCAAGCTGAGACCATTTATCCTTCCAAAACAGAACAGTTGTACCCTGGCCAAACATACATTTGGAAACACCTCTGAACTGCCAGGAAAGAGACCAGATGTCTCTCCACTAGAAGCTACCAACTTTTTTAGCTGCATGCGGAACCTTGCCATTATAGTGAGCATACCACACTAAATCCACCCATGGGATATCTGATTTATTATGGAACTTGTAAAGTTGCTTTAGCAATAAAGCTTCATTTTGCAGTTCTAAATTAATTATCCCAAGCCCTCCTTTTTCCTTCGGTTTACAGACAAGGTCCCAGGCTGCAAGTGATGAATTGTATCACTATCCGATTTGGCCCAAACACAATGTCTTCTTCTTATATCAAGATTTTTTATAACCGTTTTCTGCAATTTGATTGAACACATGTAGTATGTTGGTAGAGCGGATAATACTGAATTAACATATAATATCCTTACAGCTTGTGACAAAAAGCGCGAACATGCATTCAGTCTTCTCTCACACTTACTAACAAGCGGAGCTAGATCCTGTATTGTCGGCTTGGACGTCCCCATGGGTACCTCCACAAGCTGGACAATTAAATTCCCAAATACAGTGGTAAACTCTCTTGCCAAGCCAGTGTCAGATCACATACCTTGTGTCATTGATATTGGCACAAAGATAGTAAGTGTGAGGGTCACGTTGCATATTACTAAGTGTAAGATCTTCCTTTTAAGGTTAACTCAACGAGACCAAGATGACTAATTACTTCATTGAAGATGAAAGTGTCATTCATGTTTGCTCCATCTCTATTTCTACTTTCAGCAAAACGGTAGAAATTAAAGTCACCCATTAACAGCCACAAATCAGCCCATTTATTCACAGAAATTGGGTTAAACATCATATTTGCACCCCCCAGCCCATTTAGCCCCCCCCCCCCAGGATTTCGGCCCAAGCTCCGCCACTCAAGATGAGGCCAGTGGGTCAAGCAATTTGACAGATGTGGTAAGGCCGTTGGGCCTAGTTGTGATAACAGGTGTTGTTGTAATACTTGGTACCAATGGGTACACCCGTTATTCGTCACAGTAAGCTCTTTGTGTGATCTCCGATACATGATCCAACCCCACCCGGCTTGGACTCTGTACTGGTGATACCCCCGTTGTTTGCTTATGCCATGTTTTATTGTGATGCCATGTTGTCATCCATTTGGATTTCCGTAAGTAGACACTTGCCTTGTTTAGATCATTTCTGTTGCTAGCTACTTGTTGCCTGATTGCTTGACTGTTCATGTCTTGTGGTTGTTCTCTTGCGAGTACATCACTGTACTCACACTGGCTTTTCATGTGGCCAGACGTTGAGAGGATTCATCTTCTACCATAGCAAGAAGATGGATCAAGAGCGTGATAGGATCAGTAGTCCAGCCAGATGCCTGTGGAATGGAGCCACTCCAAGTCGCTGTCGTAGTTTTGTCTTCCGCTGCCAGTTAATTAAACTTTGTCCCATGCCATATTTGGCGATGATAATTTGTCAGGCCTTGGGGGCCGTGTAAACCTTTTGTAGCCCTTTGGACCTAATTGTGTAATGATTTCCACTATGTTGCATTGTCGTAACGTGCGTCCACATATCCTGGGCTGGCACACGGGACGACCGCCTCTCTAACGATATGTGTCAGAGGGGGGTGCCACATCGTCCCTTCCCATGACCTAGCCGTCGGTAGTGGTTGCAGAGCCGCCTCCGCTGTAATGCCCGGGGTTTTTTCCCCAAATTAGATTTTGCTTGTTTTTCTTTTTGCATCATCATGACATCAGCATCATCGCATCGCATGTTTTTGTCCGCAAAAATTATTTTTATTAAACCCTATTTTATTTTTCTAAAATTGTCAGAAAAATATTTTACCGAGACAGTTGTCTCCGTTTTCGAAAATTAATTGCCAATTTAAATTTTGCAAAATAAAATGTTTTGAGTTGAGAGAGAGTAGCCCAGCTTGTTTGGCCCAAAAGCCCAGCAAGCAAACCCTAGACCAAACCCTAATCTTGCCCTGGCAGTTTTCCTTTCCCACCCCCTGACATCCTGCAGCCACCCTCCTCCTTTTTCGTCAAATCGCGGAAACGCCCTTCCACCTCTCTCCTTTTTCTCTTTTCCCCTCTCTCCCTTTTCTTTTCTTTTTTTTCTCTCTTTCCCTTTTTCTTTTTCCTCTCTTCCTCACCAGTACGCACGCCTCCGTCCAGCTCCCGCACCTCTCTGGCTCGATCCCCTCCTCCACCTCAGCCCGACCTACGCCTTGCGCTCGCGGCCGCCTCCTCCGGTCCCCTCCCGGCCGGCGCCCCTTGCCTCCCTCCGGCCGGCTCCCCTTCCGCCGTTCCTCCTCTCCTCCTTCTCCTCCCGGCCCGCTCGATCCCCGCCGCCCCAGCTCCTCCGGCCTGGCCGGCTCCCGTCGCCCCTTGGCCATGGCCTCCCCTTCCACCGCGCCGCTGCACCCTGCCCCTTCCCTCTCTCTCTCTCGGCTCCTCTCTCCTCACACGAGCACATCGCGCCGGCCTCCTTCTGCCTCAGCCATGCTCGCCTCCGGCCGTCCTCCGCTGCGGCCCGGCTCTGCTCTGGCCCGGGCCGGCCTCCTCCGAAGCTCCTCTCCCTCGAGCTCGTGGTGGCATGATGTTGCTGTCCGGCTGTTCCCCGTGCCGTGTCGTGCTCGTGTGTGCTGCTGCCTGTTCCTGATGGTGGCCTCCGTGGCGAGGTCCCTGTTGTTGCCCCGGTCGTGTTCGTCTCTGATCTGTCAAGTTCCCTGTTTTCCCGGAGCCGGACGTTCCCGACGCCATTCCCGACGTGGTGTTCCCGACGAACGTCTCCGTGCTGCCCAGCACGTTTCCGTCCCCGACGCTCGTTTCCGAGACCTCCATCCCCGCTGCCGTGTCTTCGTTTCCCCGTTTCTGTTTCCCGTCGGGAAGAGTTCTCCGTTTCCGTTCCCCGGTGCCGTGTTCCGACGCCAAGTTCTCCGATGCCGAGTACAACGACCGTGTGGATACGACAAGGTGTACCCCGACACCGGAACCCGCCAAGATCTTCGCTTCGATGTCCGTTTGTGCCGGCCGCCTTCGTGCGCGTCCGTGAACCCGATGCCGTGATCCCCGACCGCCGTGAACCCCGTTGACCCCGAAGCCAGAACGCCAAGGTCCGCCACGACGACGACCCGAGTACGACTACTTCCACGACATCGACTACCTCGACTACTCCGACTCCGGATGAACGACTACTTCGACTACGACGACGACGACTACTTCCTCTCCGATCCGAAGACGGTGGCTTCCTCCTCCGAATCTGAAGATCCCCGAATCCGATGTGTGACCCCAACCCTAACCCTATGCCATATATATGCGATATCTTATAAAATCATGCATGCTTAATAACATCGCACCTTTATCCATTTAGTCGAATTAAATCAACTAATTATGGGGTTTTGTCCGATGCATCTATATTGAGCACCGATCCCATTTAAAATGCTTTGCCATGTGTTAGGGAATAAAATTGGATCACCTTTAAATTGTCATGCATCATGTCATCAACATGCTGATTCTTTTGCCGTAGAGTAAAATGCATCTTTTCGTTGTCCAGTGTTTGTTGCTTCTTCGGGATAGGCCGATGAGTTGATGTGAGCAACGACAGGTTCTGCTACCTCTACCGGATTGCAGGCAAGTGATACTCCCTTGCTATCTTTGCTTGTCTTCTGTCTCTTACTCGTCCTATCTTTTGTTCCTTGCTAGCCTTATGATACGATGCTTGTGTCTCGATCCTATATGCATGTTTACCTGGCAGCCATGATATAGCCACACCCCCCACATCCTAATACCCTGTTGTTTGTTTACCTTGTTGGCCTTGCGAGTCCTAGTGCATGCTTAGGTGCTTTGCTTAAGTCATGTTATCTCTTTGTTTAGTCTTGCTTATAACATGGTAGTTAGGCTCAACTGAAATGCTAATCTTTATTTTTCTGTTGCGATGGGAATAACTTAATTAAAGATAAGGCACCGGCGGAAGGCCAATCGTGGTGATTTGTTCTGCTAGTGTCGCCTAGGACCCGAGTTCTTTTCCGCTGATCCAAGACTGAGCGCACTAACCACATGTGGGAGTTCTATGGGCCTCCCCGCAATCTATTACCGGATCCTCAAACCTGTCCAGGTGCCACAAGTAGTTCGGGTGTTTCCATTTGCGCGCGTATTACGATGATGATGAGAAGGTAAGATGATGATGGTTACGTGGTTACTTACGGTAGGGTTGCGGACCGTGCGTTAATCGCATGTGGAAGGAGGGGCAATCGTATGAGTGTTCCCTCCCGAAGCCGTTCTCGCATCGGTTAGGCCCACCTCGAAGCTTCGGCCGGACTCTCAAGGTGGATCAGTCCTAGCTAGGTGGCTCCCTGGACTTGTTTGTAGAGAAGGGAAGTATTGCGTCGAACGCTCCACCGGTACACCTCTAAGCGAGTGTTTCGATGCGTGTGGGTTCATTGGTGCATCCCTGCAGGGTGAAATCTTTTCGAAAAGCCGTGTCCGCGGTTATGGACGACTTGGTGAAATGCGCTGGCTAAAAAGATCATAGACAACTTGCAGCTTATAATGATAATAACTTGACTAGTAAGATAGATTACTTGAATAATAACCCATAAAACTTGTCCACCGTGCGAGTGTCCGGACTTCTTCCTCGTGGGCTGAGGATACGAGGGAGTCGTTTTAGGGCGGGTTTGTTCGGTGTGTAGTATAGATGGCTCCTCATGCGCTCTCTTACCTTGTCTCTGATAGACAAAAGTTGTAACGTGTCTCTATAAGTTTTTAGTGCTGCTTGCCGCCTCAATCGCTAACCCTTCTTCCCCGAAATTTCAGCTTTGATATCTTGTGAGTATTACTTGCCAGTACTTCTACTAGTACTGACCCCTTCGGGGCTGCTATTCCAATGCAGCCAACAGGTTTGAAGTCTGATGACGTTAGCTTGGGAATCCCTCCGGCTTGGCCTGGGCAGGGATATGGTGCCTTTTGCTTATCTTCAGGACTCTTAGTCCAATTTGTATCTTGTCCGTAGTCGGACGTTACCCGCTTCCGTTGTTATTTGGATCTTTGTATTGTATCTTGGTTCTTGACTCGGTGAGTCGTTGTTGTATATATGTTCTTTTGTGGGTTCCGTCGAGAACTATTGTAATGTTATCACAATTCCACCCGCATAACGTGTGTGTTGCGACGTGCACGTTATGCCTGGTGGGCGTCCTTTAGGATCGTTATTATGCGGATTTGGCTGGAACGCTAAAATCTGCATAGTACCGATCTTGGGGCGTTACATCCGCCGCCGTCCCCGCCCCCGCCCCCGCCCCGGCTTCGGCAAGGGCTCGCTGCCGCCGCGACACTCGCCCCCTACAGGAGCTGCCTCGTGGAGTACACGGCGCGGCCCGACTCCCCGACTCGTCCGCGTGGAGACCCGCCGTCCCCGGACTCCGGCCGCCGCCCCTCGACTCCGGACGCTGCCCGCCGACTCCGGCCGGCCTCCAGACCCTCCGCCGCCACCGTCAGGAACTCTCTGTACAGAAAAATAAACCGTAGATGCTCTCTAGTCTCTACAGCCAATATCGGTCAGGAAAAAAAAGTCGGACCATCCACCTAGCTGGTCGACCCAACAATAATGGCCCAGCCAAACGTTTTTCTTTGCGAGAAATCTAATTATTGCGTGGGCACCGTCGTGTCGTACAGCGTGCCCACTCGTCACAGCCATCCGATTCGATCATGTGGACACACAGGGACGCGCGTCAGTTGGTGGGGATCTAGCATGTTCTCCGTGGTGGAAGAGTCTCGAGAGGAAAAGTAAACGACACGGTGTGGACCATTTTCCCCTTCTCTATCTCCTTTCTCCTCTCTCTCACGACGGAGACCAACCGGAGCTGCGCGACGAGGACTAGTAGCAGCAGGAACCACAGCGGCGGCGTGCGCCCTCGGCGATCCACCACCTGTTGCGGCGGCGGATGTGGAGGAGAGCTCTCACGGAGATGGGGTTGATGGGACGAGAAGGAGGAAAGGGCTCGATTTAGGGCTTTGCTTTAGCTAGTAGTAGCATCAACCGCCGCGGGGCATGGCGCTGTACCGTATCCAGATCGTGCAGCCGCCGGCGCCGCCGTACCAGGATTTTTGCTCCTCGTGCGACGGCAAGGGCACCACAGATGCGGACAGGAGGGCCAAAGCGGAGGAGATGTTAGGCATGCCCGCCGGGGGACTGTTTCTTCCTGCCACGTACATAGGTAAGCAGCAGAGTACCAGGAACAAATCCAACTAAGCTAGCTTCTTTCTACTCTCTGTATAGGTCAATTTTACATCACTATGTATCCATGAAATTCCCGGTTCATACGAGTCTGCACTCTGCAGTAGGTGTCTTGCTGAAATTCGTAAGACCTTACTATGTGAAATTCTGAAATCTGTGATTCATGATTCATCAGCTCACGTATGTTGTTCCATAATCATGGATGTAGTTTTTATTTGGTTACAAATGTTACTTTTAAACAATGGATGTATTTTTCACTAGAGTACAATAGAAATATTATAACCATGGATGTAATTTGCATTGTGTTAGAGATGTACGTTTCAAACCTTGGATGTAACTTCATAGGTTATAGATGTTACTTTCAGAGCATGATTTAGTTTTATCAAAGATGTAACTTTCACAGCATGATTTAGTTTTATCAAAGACGTAACTTTCACATCATGGATGTAGTTTTATCAGAGATGTAGCTTTAAATTTCTATAAGAGATGTAACTTTCAAACCATGAATGCAGTTTTCATTAGATTGCAGATGACAAACCATGGTTTGTAGATTCACAATGGAGAAATGTAATTTTTTTTACGGCGGTGTAGTATTCTTAATGCAGGGGATGTAATTTTTTTAAACGCTCTTTGTTGATTCTAAACAGTTGTACCATGATGTAGTTTTTTTAATGCAGGGATGTAAATTTTGTCGTTCTTACTTTCTCTCGGTACATGAGAAATATTTGATGCTTTTTGCAAATTGGATGTGCTCACATGATGTTACAATGCGAGCATTTTTTTGCATGGTTTTGTGCCTCTGTCGTGTTCCCCATGCCCAGATCTGATCATCTAGTCATTTTCTCTTGTTTTCTGTATTTTTTTCGATAAAGAGATTTTATTACTTAAAAAGTTTAAGCATTACACCCGGCCTCTGCATAGCTAAGATGCACATAGCCCCAAAGTCTCTCGACACCAGTTCATAACATAAAAAAAGAAGGCGAAATACATATCATGATGAGAAATTGTAAATCCGCCTAAAGCACAGGAAGGTCAATCCGGAGTCTATGTTGCCACCCATGCCGGGATAGTAACTCCCTGGCCGCAACCTCCAGTCTCGACGCCACCTCCAAAAACAAGTCTCGGTGCTCCACCCGCTGCAGGACCGACCATGATCGTAGCGTCGCAGTGCACCGGTAAATAACCTGCAAAATAGAAGCAATTTTATCATTAAAAACCTTATCATTTCTACATAGCCACAGCGACCAAATAATGGCAATCGCGCCCATCTTACAGAAGAGTTTAAACCTAGAATCCACACCATTCAACCAGTTGCCAAAAAGGTTTGCAACAGAGCGCGGTGGAGATGTGTTTTCTGTATAATTAAGACAAAAACTGGGATGTGTTTGTGCTCCTGCTTGTTGCCTCAAATATTGTTTGTTATTGTTACATGGAGATAGGCATTCAAAGGGTATCTTATTTTTTGATTGGCTCAGTCTAAATAATTTGTCGAGGATGAGTGATTTTCACGGATCAGATTCACATCTTGAGTGTAGTTTTTTTCAGCCGTTGGCAAGAAAAAGAGTTACGGGGGATTTGGAGAACCATATCTTTGGTTTTTTCACGTGGTGACAAGACATCCAGAGGTTTCTCAGGGAGGGAGGAGGGTCTGGCCGCATGGGGGACCGCGGATTTCCTTTTTTTTTTTTGGAAGGGGCGAGCCAGGAACGATAATCTTTATTACTAGTACTATTTATGGGTGGGGCACTGCGGAAGACATTATAGTGCCCGCGCACTATGTAGCCAAGCCCCTTCTTTGGGCTGAGGTCGTTTTTCCTTGGGCTGAGGCCGATTCAGCAGGCTTGGCCAGCCAATTTGGCCTTACAGGCCACGATCGGAGTGGAGCGCTGCCGAACGAGTCCTGCTCCGGCCGGGAAGCAGAATTGGCGTTGCCGACGCGCCGCCGCCCGCCCGCCCTCCTCCGATCCCGCCCCGGCCTCCTCCCTCCACCGCCGTAGTTTCCTCTGCTCCGGCCGCAGCCACGCTGCGCGCCCTCGGCGTCCGCTCCCACGCCGTCTCCCTCACGCTCGCCAAGGGCCGCCGCCCTCGCCCAGTCGGCTGCTCGAAACCCTAGCTGGAGCCGTTTGAGACCACATCCACGCGGCTGCCGCCGCTGCACTTCGCCCGGCCGTGACACGGCCCCTACGTCAAGCCCGTGCTCATCCCCGACGCCTGGTCTCCCCGTGGTCCTCCTCTTGCTCGTCCCCGACGCCTGGCGGCCACTGCCTGTTCTTGCTCTTGGCTGGAACAGATAGAGATTGCCATCGAGGACTTGCAAACAGATAGAGATTCAGGTAGGTCAATGTATGCTCCAGACTTGCAAACAGACAGAGATTCGGGTTCTTATCTTTGGTGAGGTTTCCTCTGAGGAGGTCCTCTGCATGAAACAAGAATTTAGTTAATCAACCATGTCATGATTATACACTGCTTCATTAGTTTGTTCATATGTTGCTATATATTGCTTTATTAAGTGCACAAATCAAATTCAGGGGCATAACAGACATCTTACAACTCATCATTCCGAATTAGCAAAACAGGAAAAACTGAAAAGAAGTCTTCCAGGAAGTTTCTGGCAGTTTCTGCCCACAGCAGTTTCTCCCCACCAGAATCTATAAGCAAGCTTATGCATAAGCAGAAACTTAAAAGAAGTCACCCTAAGCCCTAGATACAACTCTTGCTGCAGGTCGCTGCTCCCCTCGCCGGCGATGGCCGCGCCGCCGGATACCACAGAGGCGTCGGCCCCGCGGGAAGGGGAGGAGGGTAATAACGGCGTCGAGGTCTGCCTGTTCGACGAATCGCCGGAGGAGTTCTCCAGCGCGGTATGCGCCATCTCGGAGCTTGCCGCCGGCGAGCCCGAGCCGGGCTTCCCCGACGCCGAAGTAGAGAGGCTCTCCTCCTCAATAACGTTCCTCAGGTGAAAAACCGCTCTCCACGCTCGCTTTACGCTGCTGCCCAATCACCGAGACAGAATTGGTAACTTTCAGTTGTGGGCGTGGTGCCCGTAGAACGGGCGACAAAAATTAATGGTTGCTTCATCGGTTAAACTTTTTTACACGTGCTGCCGGACTTATATGTGGTTACATGTATCTCGGAGCTTGGAATCGGCAACGTCTCTGGTTTGGTTGATGTGTCTCTTGTGGAGGAGAAATTTGTTAGAGTTTGTGAATTTGGAATTCATGGCATCATCACAAATAAAAAAAATATAGTCGTCATGTTCTTGTTTTGGTGGCACTTCTTTCTTGCGGTTAGTGTTCATTAGAATTCATTCAATACAGTCACTGTCGTCCCTTAAGTGATAGTAATTCTCAGGTGATTTTTATCCATCACACCTGTTCTGTAGTAACTAAAATTTAGTGGGTGTGATGGCTTACATCGATTGATTGATGATGATGAGATCTTTTAGTTTCAATCTCTGGATACTGGGAATTCTTGGCCTTCTCTTGATCTACAGTTCTAGTTACTTCCATTTTGGATCAAAGCAAAGTGTAGTAGTTGAACTTGTTCAACGCGATTAAGAGTCAGCAGAACACCTTATTTCTGCGGAGTGCAGACCATTAGTTAGTTAATGTAGTGGTTTTAGAATATAATGATTTAGTTGGAGCTTTTGGTGTTAGGAACTTAGGCTGGTTTATTACTAGTTTACTCTGTCCTTCCCCTGTTTTTGTACTTTAATATTTTTTTTTAATTACCCAGAATCCATTCTCCTAGAAATTTGAGCTGTTGTTATCTTCGCAGAGAATGGAGACATTTCTCTTATGAGCCAAAAGGTGTTAGTTTTAATTACGGCACTGGATCAACTTCATCCACAGATGACACACACGAGATAACCTTACCACAGTTCTCATCTGCATCTGTTCCTCAGGCTCAGGTTAGTAAAACTAAACATTGTTTGTCCGCACTAATTTCTCAGTCTAAATTTCCTGTTATAACATTGGAGGGCTTAAGCTTCCAGCTGATTTCTTGGATCATATAAGTGCAAATTAATGCAGGTCAAACACTTGGAAGATGGAGGGATAATAATATAAACAGGTATTATTCCTAGAATCCAGATTTCTTTAACTTTATAGAATCTACTTATGTTGTTACATTATTTTCCTAAGTAATTTCTGAAGGTAGTATTGTTGTGGAGAGATACATTATGATTTAAGTTCCTCAGTTCTGGTTATTTGGAGTATTGATTGAAGTTTTGAACCAAGATATCCCACAGTACTGCTTATGTTATATTTTTGTTTATCTTGTTTACAATTCAAAGGTTGCTGCACTTGGACTAGTGTCCCTATTCACCTGTTGTTGTTGTTGAAGAATTTTCTACAGGAGTACAATAGTTTCCTTGTTGTGTCACACATAACATGATCTCAAATGCATCTTTGATCAGTGCCTTTTCTAATTATATACTAGTAAAATTATTTAAAATAGTTAGTGATATGGAAGTAATTTGATTGACCAGTATACGAATACTATTTTGTGCTTTTGTGTATATTAGTGACAAAGGTCTTAAATTTTTTGACTGCACATGATGTAATAGTACAACTACTTGAGAATGAAAGCAGTATTCTCTTGGTTTAGGAGTAATCCTGCAGACTGAGTTGTTTTTTTTTGGTGCTTTTGGGTTATTTGTTAAAAAAAACATTAACTGAAAGTTCAGTAGTGTCATGAACTAATTTACGTGGATACACTGCTTAATTTGACTTTCGTATTTCTAAACTCTTTCACTTTTCTCTGTTACATTATCTATAAGACTGTAGAGAACCGTCTTGTTGAACTGTGATTAAATCTCTTATTTGTTGCAGCTCTGATTTCATTTTGTTTGCTGGGGGAAATGTTTGGTCGTTGGACTGGTGCCCGAGGTTGTGCGACAAGCCTTGTTCTCCTGTAAATTGTGAGGTTGTGAACTGTGATCAACTGACTGATGATCTTCAACTAGTAGCTCTTTTGTCGCGAGTCACGACTTCAAAAAAATTGTCTGTCATTTTATTATCCAATGTTTGCCTTGTAAGACTATTTGAAAAATGTGTTGTTTACCACCCAAACTTAGCAATGAGAAAAATGACATAATCTGCTTGCATGACACGTGGGTCCTAAGCCCACATGTCCATGACACATTGATTCATTACTGAACTGTGTACTTAATATTAAAAAATACTCAAGATATCTGTTGCAGTACTTTAGTCAAGTACATTTTTTATGCAGGCCCATTGCATGATTGCACTTATTTTTCAGTGTCTATGAATAGTACTTTTTGTCTGGTTTTTAGTCGCAAGATTTTACTATTTTTACAAAAAGATAAGTAGAACATATCAGTTACTTAGAGCTGATCATGACCTTCTATCTGTTGCAGTATCTTGCTGTCGCTGCTCATCCTCCTGGTTCTTCTTACCATAAAATTGGTATGCCACTTATTGGCAGAGGTATCATTCAAATTTGGTGTCTCGTAGCACCCTTTGAAGAGGCACATCCTGATCCGTTAATGATTGCGCACGGTAAGAGCAATCGTAGAGGAAGGCCTAGAAAAATAGCAGACGTGAACAATTCAACTGAGAGTTCATCAGTCCCACGAAAACCAATAGGGAGACCAAGAAAGATAAAATTGACAACTACTGATGATCACGCAGAACCAAGTCTGAAAAGACCAAGAGGAAGACCAAGGAAATATCCACTGTCAGTTGCCAAAGTGTTAGATTTAACGAAAGATAGGGGTAGTCAAGATTCCAGTTCTATTGACCCTCTTGTCACTTCAGATGTTATTCCAGGTGATCTTGCATTGTCTTGTGCCATACCACTGAAGCCTGCTGAATCAATCCCCAAAAAAGGTCGGGGTCGACCTAGGAAAATCCCGAAGTGTTTGCCTGGCATTGAATTGAAAGAAGATATGTCTAGAGCTCTAGTATGTGTGGAACCAAAGAGAAAAAGGGGGAGGCCCCAGAAATATCCTTCCCCAAGCAGCACCAAGCATGTTTCGGGCACTGATACTGCATTTTCTGATGCTGCATCACCAGCACATGGGTCGTGCATTGAAAATTACAAGGAAACTTCAAGCGCCCAACATAGAAAGAAACCTGTTTCAATAGAGTGCAGTTCTTTAACCACATTCGACGGTGCAGAACAAAACAATCAGACAACTCCCAAGCCAACTGACAATGTGGCCTCAGTTGAAAATCGCAAGAAAGAATTGCTTGTCTACACCAGAAGGCGTGTGCGGCTACCTACAAAGAAATCTGCTTCAAACGAGACTGGCTTACTGGCTCTTAATGCTGACGCACAGAAGATGGAGAGATCAGCTACATCTATCATACCTAATAATCATTTGTCTTCTGTCGAGAAGCCCAATCTACTAGGGTCATCTATAAGTGAAGACATGGCCAATACGGCTGGTTTGGTCGGATGTAAGAGTGCAGCTGTTAACTGTGAAGTCATGGAAATGAATGATAGCGAGGCTGCCAATCAAATTGTGCCCGCTTCCTTTTGAAAATAGTGCCCAGATCATTGATGAGTTGCAAGTTACAGAAGTAGCTCCATTCAAAGAATCAAGTAACAATGGTGATATAATTACTTGCGCAAACAACTTTTCTGCAATCCCAAAAGGCATTCGTCTACCAAGGGTCGTCTTGTGCTTAGCTCATAATGGCAAAGTTGCTTGGGACATCAAATGGAAGCCTCCTTTATCAAATCAATTAGAACAGAAATCACGCTTGGGTTTTCTTGCAATACTGTTAGGAAATGGCTCACTTGAAGTGTGAGTACATCCTATGCTAGAGATATCATTTTGAATCTTTTTGCCATCACTTTTTGAATATCACCACTTATGTGCTTACTCATTATTGTGCACAGATGGGAAGTTCCGTCTCCAAGCATGATCCAGAAAATATATTCTTCTTCTTCAATGGAGGGAACTGATCCTCGCTTTCTAAAGCTGCAACCTGTATTTAGATGTGCTAAAGTGAAGTGCGGGAACAGACAGAGGTATTCCAACTTTACTTTTCAGTTCGCTATTAAACTAGGTGGCAAATTTTAATTTTCTGTTAAATTCGTCAGCATGAATTTTCATTTTGAAGCCATTGCCTCTTTATGTAAACAGCATTCCCTTGACAGTTGATTGGTCGCCTTCTCCTCATGATATGATACTGGCAGGATGTCATGATGGAACGGTCTCTTGTCTTCCTGTAGTAAATTATTTCCTTAGTTTAGATAGGATAACTGCACTGTTGAGTTAGAATCTGCTATTCTGTAAGTTTCATGCTTGGGTTTTGATGTTCTAGGTTGCTTTATGGAGGTTCTCTACAGACATGCCATCACAAGGTATTTTAGTGGCTTCTTACCTCCATTTCTATCACTTCTGCCATTCAGATAACATTCTAACTCAAGAACTGCTTACTTCGCATGTTTAAAAAGCATGCTATTGGAATGCTTGAACTGCATATTTCTTATTTATTTTGTTTGTGTGTTATATTAACCGGCTGTTCTGGTTAACTTATAGATTCAAAACCTTTTATGTGCGTCACTGCTGAATCTGTTCCCATCAGAGCCCTCTCGTGGGCACCATATGTAAGGTACTAGGTTGTATTGTACTTCTGTTCCATTCCAGGAGGTAAACACTGAGTTCTGACTTCGTATCAATTTGGCAGTGAGGAAAACACAAATACCTTTGTCACTGCTGGAGAGGATGGGCTGAAATTCTGGGATTTAAGGTAGCATAAGCTTTACTAGGAAGTGGAATCAGCGGCTTAAATCTTTGTTGTGGGCAAAACTACTCTTTGCCACACCATTTATGATATTGCGTATATGGAGCTGTACTGAGGCTTATCTCAGTAGTCTACAATTTCTTATCTTTTTGGTTAATATTTTCACTCAGGAAATCCAGTTAATGGAGTTAATCTTTTTTTTTTCAAACAAATTGACTCCACTTGCAGTTTGAGAACTATGCATCTTTTTTGTGCTGTTTCATAGTGATAAAATTTGGGTGAATAAACAAAGGTGTGCATTTTATCTGCTGAATCTATTATTTTCACATCAACAAATATAGAACGTTTTTCAAGGGGAAAAATATCACTTTTTAGTTACCACTGTCCACGTCAAGTTTTATGAAAAAAAAAGAGGTGAAAGTAAGCAACCACAGGTGTAGCGGCTACTCTTGAAGAGCACAAGTTTCCTTGCACCAGCATAACCCTAGTTGAGTAGATATTGTCAGCAAACAATAATATGATGTTGGATTTACAACATTTTTTTGCTATGATTTTTTATGATCTGCAATATTTGAATACTGATTCACATTTCATAAAACTCGTTTGTTGCAGAGATCCATACCGTCCTCTGTGGGAACTAACTACTACCCCAAGGGCTGTTTTAAGTCTTCATTGGTTGAAGGATGCAAGGTAATATTTCGTTCTTTTTGTGGCAAATAACAGGGTTCAAAAAAGTGTTAAGCGTATGCATTGCGGTGGCCTTCCACATAGCGCTTACGCGATTTATGCGCGCTTAAGCATTGTTGACTTGGTCAACGGCAGGACCAAAAATCAGTAAAAAAAAAATTAAGAGTTTTAGGCATATAATCAAGACTTCCAAGGCCAAACAAGACATGGGAGGGACAGCAAGACCAAAACCAGCAGAAAAGAGGAGCTTTAGGCATACAATCAAGACTTCCAAGGCCAAACAAGACAGGTAGGGGCCGTAGGGCATGGGAGAGAAAAAACCAGCAGAAATTAGGAGGGGTTGCAGCTAGGTGCAGTGAAGACGGGGGCGGGGTCAGCGAGATGAAGGAAAATGGCACGAGGTGGGCCGTCGCGAGAAGGAGATGTGTTTGATTGCTTCAGGAATCCTTTTTCCCTCACGCACAAGCCAGACTGCTTGCAATTTTTCACTCCCGCGCCCAAGTTCCCGCGCACATGCAATTTTCCCTCCCGCGCGAAGAGTTCCAGCCCTGCTTAGCCAACGCTTTCTTCGCTTATGCGCTGATTAATCGCCGCTTTGTGGTTAAACTGTCTGCTTAATCACGCCTAGTGCATAATAAGGCGCTTAGGCCCTATGTGATGCGGAGGGCCTGCGCATCGCGTTTAAGCGCACACTTTTTTTACGCTTTTCCGAAATTTGGCAAATGAACGTCATTCCATTTGTAGCTACAAGTCAAATCCCTCATAGTAAATAAATCCTGCAGACACTAATGTTACTCAGCTTCCTTCACTACATGACATTTACTTAGCTTTCATCAGTACCCATTGAGATAGAGACTTATTTTTACCCGTTGAGATATGCACTTGGTTTTACCGATTGTTATTGAGATAGGGACTTGGTTTTACCCTGTTTTTCACTTTTCCCTATCTGTAAAAAACAGTGATTGTTGCTAATGAATGTAATCTAATGTGCATGAATTATGGCCCGTTCATCCTGGCATCTTATTTAAACAAGGACGACAACATGTGTTCTATCTTCTAGCCTTATTTGGTTAATTTTTCCTTGGTGTTTATCCCTTTTTAATCAAGCATCATAGATTAGTTACCATTGTTGAAATATATTGACTGCCCTTCTCCATCAGTTCGGAATGATAAGGTGAATTGCTTAAGTACATACAACTGCAACCAGAAGTTCGGGGTTCAAACCCAATTAACGCAATAAAAAACAGCGGACTTCCCCCGCTTGTGCTGATTGGGTTTTGAACCCAGAACCTTGTGTTGCAAGTTTTATGTAACTAACCAATTCACCCATCAGTCTGAACTGATGGAGAAGGACGGACAATGTATTTTAACACTCCTCACGTTAGGCTCCACTAGCCTTAGACATGGGATCGACAAAGGCCGCAAATATTTTTATTAAAAAGTGTGTTGGCCGGGCCTTGAACTTGAGACCTCTCGGCTCCGATACCATATTGACTTGCATGCACCCACCAGTTCACCCAAAAGTCCAAACTGATGGAGAAAGGTGGGCAATATCCTATATCAACATCGTGAGGCAACCATTAGTTCCATTCATTTTGTCAAAATTGTTTGGTTTAAAGTGGTAGGATGGTAGTTTCCACTTTCTAGGTATATAAACCCGTGAGGACATAGGCATGACATGAATCCAAGACCTATCCTTTGGCTTGCCGTAAACAAAGTGAACATGCAGGACTCATGTGGCTTGCAATGTTTTGTGAGATTTTTTTTACGAAAAGGTTCACCGATCTCTGAATAATCATCAACGTCGGTACAAAGAAACCCAAAAGTAATAAAAAATACAAATAGGTCACTAGACCACCTAGCGACGACTACAAGCACGAGAGCGAGCTCAAGGCATGCTGCCGTCCTCGCCCCTTCCATCATGAGGACCCCTCCAGGAGCCGGGCAAAGCTTGTCGTGTTAGAGCTTATTGTAGTAGACAGATGGGAAGTCGTCGTGCTAAGGCTCCAAATGACCAGCGCACTAGAGCAGCAACCATCACCAATAATGAGAACCCTTGGCCGAAAGAGCCAGACCTGCAACCACACCAACGAAAACAAAAGCCGACCGATCACAGGAGATCAGCCGGACACACACTCCGTACACCCTCCGTTGGCGCTAGGCACATCACTGGAGCGAGAATAGGGCAGGGAGGACCTTATTTTGACTTCAGGATGTCGCCCCGCCTCACCATCCCGAAAAATACATTGAAACTTCATAAAACAAGAACGGAAACCCTCCCGCCGGCGAGGGGCCGTGGTCTGCAGCTCCTCCAAGGCCCCAAGGGTTGTCGGAGGCGGGATGGACCGCCGGTAAGGGGAACGGGAAACCTAGATCGGTTTTTGATCGCGTCCTCTCTCTCTCTAGTAGCAGTACCAGTTCTGTCAATGTTTTGTGAGAATTAACATGAATGGCTAATTAGAACTTGGTTATCCAACATGATATTCTTTTTATTTTTATTTTGTGTTCTCCCATGACTGTATCTACTGTTTATATGTGCAGGTTATATATAAATTTCCTGTCCACTAGGTTAATAATGTTAAGCTTGATCAGCAATCTTCTTTCACATGATTCTATGTTAACTGTTACTATCTTTCATGTACAGAGGTATTGTCATCTCATTGGAAGATGGCACATTAAAGTTCCTTAGCTTACCCAGAATTGCCAATGATGCTCCTGTCACTGGAAGGCCATTCGCTGGGACTAAAACTCAGGGCGTTTCTACTTATCAGTTGTCAGAATATTTGATATGGAATGTCCATGTCTCAGAAATTGCTGGTACTTTTCCAGAACCATGCCCAATCATAGTCAATATCCGCCCTAAGCACTATGAGTTACATGTTTCCTAGTAAGAAGTCTTGGGTTGTACCTGTTTTTTATTTTTGGAGAACTATTTGGAATCTGGAAGCACAATATGGCAGGCCCTCACACACTTGTAAATTACTGAATATAAATCTTTATGTTATTGACCGTATATACTAATATTTGAATAGTTTATTATTTGTAATTTTCACCTCTGGTAAGATCCCGTTTTGGACACTTGAATATCTTTTTATTGCTATTTTATTATTTTAGTACTATTCTCCTACATCTTCGACTCTTTATGATTGTTATTTAGATAAATCTCTATATAGGAGAGAATTAGTATCTTCTCGTAAAATTATCAAACTTAAGCACATAAAATCGCTATGATCCTTAAATTTGCAAATTTTGCCTATATACAGGTTATGCAGCTTATTGCGGGGCAGACGGTACTGCTGTGCGCTTCCAGGTAGATTCACTAGCCTGTACTCAGTAACCAAGGTCACTGTCTATTGGTGCTTGTCATTCAGAATGCTGTGCTAACAAATATTGCCCACGTGTAGCTTACTTCAAGATTCTGGGAGAAGGAACCTGGGAGGAACCGTGTACCTTATTTCCTTTGTGGTTCATTAGCAGAAGAGGGAGCAGTCATTAAGGTTGGTGGTACGTTGCAACACTCTCCTTTACCATACCTTCCTCTGGTTCCAAAGAAGGGCCAAAAAAAGCAAGTTACAAAAAAAGAGAAACCACAAACTATCACCAACTCAGGTAAAACTCTCAACATTTTGCTGCAACTTGCATCATTGGCTTAGTGCCTGACATTCCCGCTGAACCACCCTGCAAAATATGTAGATCCAGAACCCAGAGAGGGTCAACCAGATGGACCTGATGAAGGGCAAGAAAGTAACGCGGTGGTTTTATTTGATCCTCCAATGCAAGAAAATGGTAGCATATGCAACAACACAGTTGATGACTACCCTAAAGACTTAGAGGTCTTCCCTCCCAAATCTGTAGCACTGCATCGATTGAGATGGAACATGAACAAAGGCAGCGAGAAATGGTTATGCTACGGAGGCGCCGCAGGCATTATTCGATGCCAGAGGATCTAAAAGGCAATAATAAGTGGGGAGTTGTTCGCCACGAACCAGAAGGATACGTATGTATCCACCACCTACACAATAAGTTGTTGCGGCATCTGCTGTTACTTGCAGCAATATACGGATTCTTCTCACAGACTTCTGAAACTGGCTGCTGGAATGCTGGTGTCCATTTCTCAGTTATGCCTGAACTACTCGGTCATACGACATAACTGAGCTGTCTAACTTGGGAGCTCCAACAGATCTTGTAGTTTAGGAATTCAAGTTCGGGCAACGTGAGATACCCAGTCCGGCTTGGGCTTCGGTCTGTAGTGTGGTTGGGGCTAGCCCCCAACTTTTCTGAACCTGGTGTGGTTGTAACTGGCTGATTCTTTATTTTTTTACCCTAAGGCTGTATCATATGTACATTATTGTCGATGCAGTCAAACAAACTGAACAATGTCCCACCAATTCCACAAACAGAACAATGTTGATTCAAATATGTAATAGAGGAATAAAGAAATCAGGAGCCATTGCTCTTGATCTGAAAGCTGCAAGCCATTTTGCCTTGTTTTTTTTCTTGACCATGATTTTGCCTTGTTGATTGTTTGAATTATGACCCGCGGAGCTTATTATATGTAAGTAGTACACCGCTTTCTGCCTGGTAACTCTGTTTCACCTAGTTCGGCATATGTCTGATAACATAACAATAGTAACGAGACTACACTTCCATTGCTGTACCCCTCAGGAACTTCGGCATCAGGCATCATTTAGGGTACTTATGATAGCGAAGCTTTGAAGGATGCCAATTTTTCATTCTAGGTCAGCGATTCTCAAATGAAAGACAACGAGGGGGGTAGGGATCTATTCTTCAAAAAAAATCCAAATTGGCCAAGTTAACCATTTTGGATCTCCCACTTTTTGGAACGTTTCAAATTCCACTTGAACATCCAAATCTGCATCAATACCAGCAAAAACATCTCAGGAGCAATGCTTTAGCAGGAACAACAAACTCCAACGGTATAACAGTTGGGTGAACCATACATAATACTCCTTTCTTTTTGAGATAACGTGTGACGAACTATAAAAAATTCAAATTATAGTGTACAACATCCTCTAACCCAACACCAAAATTTGAGGAGACGTTGTCGGTAGTTAGAGTAAGTATTAACAAGAATCCTGACTTATTAACACTCAACATCCCTCGTGGCAATATTGTTAGAACCTAGTATACACATGATCAACTCATCAAGTTCTCAGTCACTCCAGTTATCCTCATCAGCTGCAAAGCCCTCTTGCTGCTTGTCGTCATCTTCCTACAGATATTTCGTGGTGTCAATCATCAAATTTAAATAAAAAAGTTTACACCATATTTCTGACCACACTGCTGTTGAGGAATATTAACTTACTACATAAGTTCAACAAAATAGCATGATGCCAATATAGAGAGATAATATACCATTTCAGTCAAAGCAGGAGTAGAAGGAGACCACACAAGAATTTGTCTATCATTGCTACCAGTATAGAGTTCCTGCATTCTTGAATACTTAGGAACATAATATGTGTTTAAAAATTAAACACTAAATGTTAATAGAAGACAACAGAAGAAAAACTTACTTGCTCTTGTGAGTTATAGTAGCAGCAATTCACATGGTCATAATGCCCACGGAATGTTTGAAATGTCATACAAGACCACATATTGTATGCCTAAGCAAGTATAACAATACAATGTGAACTTGAAAGTGCAGACATGAAGCCGACAAGTTAGAAAAATAACATACCTTGATGCTAGCCATGCATGGAACAAATATAAGTGATGGATCATCAGTAACGGCTAACTGTAGTGGTTTGCTAGGCTGCAATCGCATGGCCTCAAAATTGACCAAAGTATTGCATCCTGAATCAATATCCCATATCCTTAAACGCGAATCAGATCCTGAAGAGAAACGACAACCTTTTATAACAGATTTACGCTTCAACGGTCATCAGTGCGCTCCATGCTAATTTCAGGAATAGCAACAAGCAGCAGTTTGTTTGGAAGAATAACAGAGAACAAATTTACTCAACCTGAGCTAAGAAGGTGCATCCCATCTGTAGTTGTTCTTAACCCTGTAACAGCACCATAATGAGCTGTTGTACGATTTTGACTGGATGACATACCAGGATGTACTCTCTGTTGCATATGTCCACGTATCGGGGTTCGACTTTTGTGTAGTGCTTTTGACTGCTTCTTGCGACTGCCTGTCCTTTGCTGAACTGAGTAACTCTTTGAAGAAGGTGAAGGTTCTAACCTTTTCTGATCCTGCTTAGAAAGAAAAAAAAAACTTAGACATCGAATATGTCAACTAACAAAGGAATGCTGTACTTGGAGGCATCAACTATATTTAGGACGCAGCAAGCAACAACAGGAAGGAACCTCGTGTCTACTGCCTACAACAACATTGATTATCCCCCAATGTTTTGCATGGCACCAAGCATTTTTAGAAACCAGCAATCAACAGCATGAAGGAAGCTATAACAACACTAGTTATATAGCAATGTAATGCAAACCCTATATTTCAAGCACTAGAGCACTGTAATGTTCCATGCCATCTATATATGATGAGACTAATACAGTGAAAGAGGCCTAGGACATGAATATATACCAGAAATCCACTTCTACTCCACTCCTACTTGTAGGCTAATAGTTTCGGAATTGTAATTAGAAAATAGCAGGCATTTCTTTCTTAGCCCTGCGAGCAAATATTTGAGGAAAAAATTAAACCCGCAAAATAAGATCAGAAGTAATGAGTGACGGCAAGCATACTTCCTCCATGGTGCTATCAGGAAAAGGAGGCCGTCTTCCTAGCTGAGACCGTAACTGATCGAGGACAAGGAAGCATCCAGCTCGTCTTATGTCCCAAAAACGTATTGCCCCATCGCAGCCACCACTCATCAAAACCCACTCGCTTGAGGTAGACCACTCCAAAGACATGATACCATCTGAGATTAACGGGGATAAGCGTACAAAACAAAAGATGGATATTTTCATGGTTACACTAGCAGGAAGAAACTAACCATGATGACCGGATAACGTGTGGGTAAAGGCTCCAGAGGCAATATCACACAAACGGACCTGAACATCTGCACTTCCAGTAGCGATGAGCATATGCGTTGTCGCAATTGGAGACATTGCAGCACTGTAGAGTTTTCCAGGCATCTTAAAATCCATGACTACCTAGGACAAGAAAACCATGCCCACAAAAGACCAGAACATCAGAATCACACCCCCAACCCAAGTGACCGGTGAGCTAGGAGGACTCAATTGTTGCGCATGCAGTGGCGGACCTTGAACAAAATATCTGGAGGGGCGAAGCTGCAAAATGTCATGTCATTTTTGTATGGAACAACAAAGCATACCACAACAACAAGCTAGAATTTGTAATATTTTCATAAGCATATATAATTAGATTGATCTTGTCCACAAAATACATTTCACTCGATATACCTAACATCAATATATGTGGTTAACCATGTATAAGCTCAACCAAAACAAAAGAAACCATCACTTTGCTGTCCAAATTCCTGCACCAAGAGAGGAGGCGAAACAGGGGTTTCTTCTGTTGCTAGTTCAGGTTCAGGGACTGCTGGTGTTTCACGGGATGCTTCTGTTGCTGGTTCAAGTTCATTAGCTTGACAATCAGACCCCCTTTTTAGAAAAAAAATGATCCGATACGCCTCCTCACTACAAATTTAAAAAAGGATACGCGTACAGGAGAGAGGAGACGAGAAGAATCCTCCGTCCTGTTATTTTTCCGTGGAGTATTCTGATTCTTCCGGTAGACTAACTAATGGGCTTTTGGACTGCACCACTTCCAGGCTTACTATTAGGGGGTAGTAGGAAAATTGCCTCCTTTTTATGGGAATCAAATACTCCTACTCGTTGGTAGTGCAGGCAGACGGCCAGACACGACCACGACCGCGACCACCAGGAATCTGAATCTGCAGTCACAGGTGACAGGAGAACCACCACCATCCGACGACCGCAACCACAACCATATAGTACCCCACAAGGATTAAACAGGCAACAGATTCGGAAACGGCTTATCACATTATTTTCCTTTCTAGACAACAACAAAACAATCATCCATCCATCCTCCAGGCCTCTACACCATACACGACGCTTACAACAACAACAACAATTAATCAACAGGACAGCAATTACACTCCCAACAAGGCCAACACCAACAACAAAGAACAGGACCTGCTACAAGCCCGCCGCAAGGTCGGCAACGACCTCGTCGACCAGGGCCTCCAGCAGCGCGTCCGCGACGTCCCTGCCTGCCCCAGACGCCTCCTCCTTCAGCTCAACCCAGCTGCCGTGGCCCCGGGGGCCGCCCATATCCCTATACACCAGCTCGTCCACCATCGACTCCTCCGCCACCTTCACCCCGCCGCCATCCATCTCTCTATGCATCTCCTCCGCTGACAGGAGCTTCCGCAGCACCGCCGTGCCCGTGAACCACGAGGCGTAGCCCGCGTCGAAGTAGTAGGCGCATCTTGCGGCCAGCGTCTCGTTCGCGCAGTCGAACAGCAGCCTCCGAGTTGCCATCCTGGAAGCAGACTTGCCACCATCTTCTTCTGACCTGGCATTGCTGTTCAGCTCTTCAAACAGACCTTGGTCCAGTATAGCTGTTGAGCTGCCAGACCGCTCGAAACACGAGTGGTCGCCCAGAGAACAGGAGTTCAGTAGTTCTCGTAGGAAGTCTATCTCAGGGTTGCTACCCTCCGCACGACACGAGCTGCTGCTTTCCGATGGGTGGGTCGTTTCAGTTTCAGCTGTAGTAGCCGTGATCGATGAGGCCGTGTCAGAGTACTCTGACAAAGCATCCGCTTCGAGGGATCCACCGTCCTGCGCAGAACCGGATGATGCAGCTCCTTCTGCTGAACCAAAAATCCTTGATTCTGCAAAAAAGTGAAGAAATAGACAAAAGGCTGTGAGGAAGATCTGTGCCTACTGCTATTCACACGACCAAGCAACTGCAGGCTAACCGTTTGCATTTGTCCAGCTCCCCGCAGAGCTGCAGGTTTCTGTTGAAAGAGACGGTTCCCAAGTAGAACGGGGGCTGAAGTGAAGATGCTCCAACTCTGCTTGATCGATGAAATCGTTGCCAGACTTCACAGATTGAGATGACTGTCCATAAAGGATAAATGAGAAGTTGTTAGCATACGGACCAATTCTTAACCTGTCATGAATGCTAGAGTGTATATAAAAATTGCAGGCTCAGTCCTAGTTACCAACTTGAGTAGAGCACGAGAAGGTTTAGGTGTTCAAACTCATGACATAGTATACCGAATCTGAATTCTCTCCCTACCTCTGAAATCAATTCAACGCACCTATCTATGAACACAACTGATCACATACAATACAAACCCAATGTAAGTCTATTATGCTTACTTCTAATAGTCAACACAGACTGTCTCCAAGTTGTCTCAAACATGAAACATGAGTACAAGATTAACTAACATATGTGTGGATTGTAGAGTATACACGTGTATGATAGCTGTATGGAAATATTTAACTATGCTTAACTATGTAAAATGATGATTCATTTTTCTGTGAGAACTTTAAATTTGAATATCACCTCTTCTAGAATTTATCATATGTTGTTGCTCGCAACAAAATAATGTGCATATGACACAGAAAATCGACTAGAAAGAGGTATAATAGGAAAAGAAGTGTCTAAAATGCCATACCTGACCACTTTCTAATGCAAGATCTGTCATGAATGCTAAAGTGTACATAATTGCAGGCTCAGTCCTATTTACCAAATTGGAGTAGAGCGCGAGAAGGTTTAGGTGTTCAAATTCTCGACACAGTATACCAAAGCTGAATTCTCTCCCTATCTCTATGGAATCAGTTCAACGCACCTATCTATGCACACAACGTATAACCCCAATGTAAGTCTATTATGCTTACTTCTAATAGTCAACATAGACTGACTCCAAGTTGTCTCAAACTTGAAACAGGAGTACACGATAAACTAACATATGCGTGGACTATAGAGTACACACATATGTGATAGCTGTATCAATATATTTAAATATGCTAAACTCTGTAAAAGGATGATTCATTTTCCTGTGATGAACTCTAAATTTGAATATCACATCTTCTGGAATTTATTGTATTGTTGCTGACAACAAAATAATGTGCATATGACAGAGTTGACTGGAAAGAAGTATAATAGGAAAAGAAGTGACTAACATGCCATACCTGACCACTTTTTGATGCAAGATCTGTCCAGGGGGATTTGACTTTTCCATCCTTGAAAGGCTGTAAGGACTCCCCATCATAATCAGCAGATGCAATGCTAGATGTATCACATGCTGATGCAGCATCTTCAAAACCTGGTGAAGGGGCATATATTCGAACCCCATTGGCTGGCTTAGAATACGGTGACCTCACCCGAGAAGTCAATTCTCTCAATTTCTGCTCCAGAAGAATTCCCAAATAATCACCATCCACATCATCAGGTTTGGTATTTGATGTATTGCTTGAAGTTGAGACTGACTTCAAAGTCTCTATCGACCGTGTTTCAACTGAATGATTGCGAAATCTAGAACCAGGTAATGCTTTGTGAACTGGTGAGGTAAATGTGAATGAAACAATCTCAGTGCTGACTTTATTTTTGTTTGTGGGCAAAGATGGCTGTTCATCTGTCCCAATATTGTGCTGAACACGCCTTTGGATTCTCTCAGCGAGAATTTTATCAATTGACTGGCTTTTCTTTGGGTGCATCCTCCCATCTGGTAATCTTCTCGGCTTGGGGATTGTTTTAGCTGTAGAATTTAGCCTTCTATTTGCATAGTTGGTTGGCTGCAATTCCCCCTTTCTGTTGGTTTTCATACTGTTTTCAGCGCGGCTGCTGGTGATCCCCTTTCCCGCTTTCCTAGGAGAGGCATTTGTTTGATGCATGTTGCTTCCTTGTTGGCTGAGTCTTGCAGACTTTGGATTCACCTTGTGCTTGACACCCATAGCATTCCGCTTTCTGTTATTTTGCTCAAGCAAATTGGAAGAACTTTCATCAATTTGGCTACTGCTCTTTTGTTGGTTGTACCCATTTCTCTCAACCATGCTATGTTCAGGATCCATATGAGTTGCAAGTCTTCTACTGCTTTTGCTTACACCTCCACTTCCTTGGGCATTTGAAGTTCTTGGATCTAGTGAAGATCTACTGGCAGCCTTCATCTTTGGACCAACTGGAGCACTTCCATTTGACCCCGAGACCCTGGAAGAAGAAGTGGTCTCTGAAGTTATCAAACTTCCATCCAAAGGTTTTCCTCTTGGTGGCTTAGCAGATGTTGAGTTGTCACGCTTCTTCGCCGCTTGGGACATTTGTTGGACTCTTACAATCTCTGATGTGTTGAAGGCACGTGCAGAGTTTGAGTACCCAACATCCCGAAATCTGCCAGAGCTGCTACTCTCAACTCCAGGCCCAATAATCCTAGAAGCTGCCTCCATTATATCAGCAGCATTTCTGCTTGATATATGATTATGATTCTTTACAGGGGAAAATAACCTGTGTTGTGCACCTGAAAGTGCCCTTTTGGCAAATCTTTGAGGCAGCGCTTCCATTCCAAAACGGTCAATAGGACTACTCGGCATCTTATGCGGACTAGGGCTGCCCACATAGCTTCTGCCAATGAACTCATCATGGCCATTATTTGTAAAGGTTTGCTGTGTGGTTAAAGGCATCGGATAGGATGCAGATGAGGTTGTCACAGGCATGGAATCCAAACCCATAAGCCTCGCTACAACAGTGGCTCCCTTCATAACACAAGCTTCGTCTTCAATTACTGAGGATGAAGAACTGTGCTCGCTACTTTCCTTCAAACTCGACGCGTCTTCGTGGATCTGCCAATGCGCATAGTCAGACTCATCAAAACGACATTAAGCAGCAAAAGTAACTACTGACAGAAAGACCATGCACCCAAAACACGCACCGAATTCGACGGTGTACTTGGCCTGCTACCATCAACTCCCTTCCCGTCTACCGTACTCCCTGCAAAAGAGAGATTGCTGAGTAAGCTCGCCCTGCTTCCATTCTGTGAAAATGCATCAAATTTTACAGCAACCACTCGGTCCACTATGACTCCTGCAACACATCTGCTTACCGGGTGTCGGAGAAATGCCCCCGCTTCCACCGAACAGCCGCTTCTTGGATTTCTTTCCCTTCCCCCAATCAAAGAGGCTAAGGATGCCATGTCCCTTCGATGCAGCTCTCTCCACATCCATCCCTTACTCGCTGTCTATAACCTGCAGACGGAGATGGCAGCATAAACGCAAGAAATGGAAGAAAGGCAGACAGGTTGAACATAAATGCAGCTAAAATAGCCAATCTGGAAGGGCCGGCGACGAACGAGTCCCCCCAAAACCCGATCTTCATCTCGAATTTGACCTACAGAAACCCAGAGAACCAAAACCGATAGCAGGACTCCTGCACCCCTACTTCAACCCACCCCAGATTTACGAGCAATGCAGTTGACCCTCACCTAAGAATGGCACGCCGGAGAAGCCCACGGCGCACCGGCCGCGGAAGAAGGCCGCGCCAAGATCCGCCCTTTTCCCCGGGCGGCGCGGGGCCACAGGCGCCGGATTCGCGGGACCGGCGCCCAGCTGGAGCCAGATCGCCGTCGCGGACGAGCCCGGATCGAGCCGCGCGGAAGCGTGGCCTGTCGGGGAGAGCAAGCTCCCAGAGCAGAGCAGAGCAGAGCAGCGTTCAAACGAGCTCGAGCCAACGGCGCCGTAGAGGAGCCACGCGAGGCGTCATGTTTAGGGTTGGACTTTGGAGCATGGGGGAATGGAGCCCTGGGCCCTGGCCTAACTTGAGCTGCAGCCCCAGGCCTGGCCCAAATGCTACTAGCCAGAAAACTTGTGGTAATTTCAAAACATTATTCAAAAAAACAATGCTAATCCCCCTCTAACAAGATTTTGACCGCTTGATTATCACAACTAATAAAATACCCTTAAAAAGGGGTAAAAGTTAGTCTGATTCTGTCATGGGAACAGTAATAAGGATGCTATACGGGGTATCGCACATATGGGGGAGAGACATGGGCATGAGGCATCCGGTGATTCAGGTACGACATTGTACGTGAGGGTTTTACCCAACTTCAATCTCCGGGGGGCTGAGGAACCCTACGTGTCGTTAGCCCTAAGGCTTCTCGTGGTCCGGCTTATATAGATGTCGGATCTAGGACTTAAAGGAGATAACCGACAACGGACGGATAAGGACTCCTAAGCTAATCCGGCTTAGGGTCGTGTCTTTGTACTACAAGGCGGTCAGATCATGGGTCGTTGTCTTGGTATTCCTTAGACGGTTGGGTTTCTGTCTTGTGCTTCGCGAGGGTCTGGCCTAGGCCGGACGGCACTACCGTCCTTGGGCCATCCTACTTTTCTGGAATATCTCCATGTCATGGATATACCTATTTGGTATATATCCCAATAGATTCGCCTTTAGATGGTACTTTTGTCTCACATAACCTTATGTGGCATTGGTATTGCGTTCACTCCGCACATATTTCAAACCAAAACATATTCCTCTTCCTCCTTTTCCATAGTCCTCTTTTCGAGGACACAGACAATGAAAGAACTTTAAAAACCACAGTCATTGGAATGGGAATGAAATATCATGTCAACGTCATGTGTATCCCCGTGGTCAAATCACCTCCAACACAGGTGTTGTATGGCAAAGCCACCATTAAAAAAACAGCTTACGAGGTTACTAGCATTTCTTTTGATAGTTTAGGGGTGGAATGTTCAGAAACGAAGTGTCAATCTACCAATATCTTAGTACAATTTTAATGAAAATAAAACTATAAGGATAAAAACCCATAGTTGTCTTAATCATTTAGCCAAGCCTACGGAAGTAATATGAGTGACACAAGTTGTGAATGGAGCCATGAAGTTGTTGCTTGATCACCTTTACTTCGATGGATTCTCACATTGTCTTTAGCTAGCTCACATTTTTACACTGATATACGTCAATCAATATGGATGGTAGTTTCTCGTAATTGGTAGTTACCCGATTTTATCTCATATGTCTACGAAACAGTCTTTCGCCCCGCTTTATAAATAAAGCCAAACGGCCAAACCGACACATAGTGATGAGGGAATCCTCTTACAAGCAGATCAAAGATAAACTACGAAACCTAAGAAGCATCTAGCTTTCCACCGAAGACGGCGAGACTAAGGAAACCGAAGCTCCACGACTGTTGGGGTTATGCCGAACAGGTGTCCTCACAGAGAAGGTTAGAAGCCAGCAGACCAGGGTGGCCCAAAGCGGTGGTAAGCCGAATCCGGCTTACCGGGCGGCCCAGTATGCTGAAGCACGGGAGGCCCATCCGGCTAAGGGAAGACTCTAGAAGTCGGCCTGCATTGTAGAATACTTAGCCCACAAGGCAAGGCCCAAGCCGGGTCGGAGTAGGACTGTTCTTAGTCGGTTAGGTTTCCTCCTGTAAGCCCAGGGTCTGGACGCCTTTATAAGCCGGCCCCTGGGACGCCTTAGGGCACGTACGATCTCAATCTCAATCCACTGTAACTCGGCGATATTGCCTTATAGTGAATTATAGCAGCACGTAGGATCTCGCCACCGACGTGAGATCTGAAGCTGGGTAAACTCGCCTCTATGTCGCCGGATCACCCCACGTCTCCAAAACCCCTCTCTCTACCTAGCTCGATGGCACCCCTGCCGCGGCTAGAATCGACAATACCACGACAGTTGGCGCCCACCGTGGGGCAGCAGACCTCTAGGGTTTCGATCTGTCTAGGAGCTACAGGTGGAGTCGGCGACACCATCGCGGTCGGCATGGTGAGCTACTTCGACGAATCGGGAGCCGGCCACGTCTTCAACGATGGCCTCTGGACGCCGGCAAAGGAGGATCCCGCCGGCTGGTCCACTATCTCCATCGGCGGCTTCGACATCTTCGTCGGCTTCACCGCCCAGGCCTTCGACGATCTTGGCTTCACCTCAAGCTTGCCCACCACCCGCCCAAGCAATCTCGACGAGGAGTCGGATCTGGACTCTGACGAGATAGCCGATCTGGATCTGGTTTTCGACGCTGACAACGAAGATTCTGAAGATGACGCAAGGGCGGTGCCAGAATTCCACTTCGTCTGCGTTGTAGGAGAATCCGGCTCACACGAGTCGATGACTGAACCTAAGTCTATCCTCCCTGCACTGCTGTCTGGGATTGATTCAGAAGCCGGATCTGGGGACACCACTCATATGGAGCAGGACCTCGAATCTGAAGGAGAATCTGACGATTTTAATCGGAAAGTTGCATCCTGCTTAGGACGCCCTGCCGAGGTCTTGATGGGAAACGTCTCGGATCCTAATGAAGACCCCAACACCTCGAAAGCCGCCAATGGCGAAGAAAAAACTCCGCAAGCCGGAAATCTCAAGGTGGATTTCGTACCGCCACTGGCTCCACTAAAGGGGACAGATAGAGTACCGGCTGGAGGAGACGACATTAACGCTAAGACCGGCGAGACGGCGGAGAGGGAGCACGAAAGAAAGATGGCGAACTACAAGCAACTGTTGACGCCACTCCCTCCGAACGCATCGCTGGACGACATTGAGAAGCGCCGCGCCCTACTTGAGGAGCAAGCCGCCCAGATAGTAGAGCGTGAAGTTGAGCTCACAAACAAGGAAACGGAGTTCATCCGAAAGCAGAGGGAAAAGGGGGCTGGCGATGTTTTCCGTCCGGCTCGTGATAAGAACCTGCATAAGAGGTTGGATTTCCGTAGCAAGTGGGAAGCCGATCATGTAGATTCAGTCTGGAGGAAGTACCACCACCGACGTGACCCGGTGACAAATCTGTGTTACTTCAATACCCCAGCCAAAAACATGGAGGCTGCCCAGGAGGTCATGTTCGACAAATCTTTGGATCGTGACGCTCGGCTTAAGTATTCGGCTTATCTACTGGAGGTTGCACAGCAGCAGCAAAACGATTCGCAAGTCAAAACAGGACGGCTTGTTGATGATTCTCGCCTTTGCAAGTCAACCGCCAACAAGCCAATGGCTGCTGCCCCTGCTGACCCAGACGATGACCCGGCCGGCTCAAGCAGTCACAACAAAGGCAGCAAGGACCCGAAGGACAAGCAGCCTAGAGGCGCGGAATCCCGGACAGGTTCTTCACGCCATCGTGAAGCTGGTCAGGAAAGGCATCGGAGCCGAGAGCGAAAGGAGGACCCTCGCAAGGAAAAGGTGGCGCCACCCCGTCAGGAGCGACGACGTGAAGGGGAAAATCAACCCCGAAGGGAGGATAACAGAGGTCATATGCCACCTCCACCGCCGCCTCCACCGCGCAAAGAGGGAGATAACCCTTCCAGATACATACCCCCTCCACGACGGCAAAGGACTCCAAGCCCTCCGCGTAATGCAAGCCGGGCGAGCCAAAGCCGTCACAGGGAGGAACCAAGACAAGAAAAGTCGGTTGCTAAACCGCCATCAGCCAATGATGTTCGAAGCCTAATCGAGGAGAGGAAGTCGGCCAGAGATGCCCAGTACCTCGGCCCCAAGTGTTTTGGCAGAACAATCAGAGAGCAAATTTTACCTCCCACTTTGTCAAACGTAACAAAGATGGTCGAGAAGTACAGCGGTACGGCTAATCCTGAGACTTGGCTCTCAGATTATGTCAGTGCCTGCGACATATATCAAGGCAGCGCTGACTCTGCAGTGCGATTTTTGCCCCTGATGTTGACCGGAACGGCACGCATGTGGATAGAAGGTTTGCCGGAAAGGACAGTTCATACCTGGAGTGACATGAAGCATGTTTTTATCCAGCACTTCCAGGGCACATATAAGCGCCCAAAGTCGATTTTCGACTTACAGCGGTGCGTGCAGCAAAAGAACGAGTCTAGCCGTGAGTTCGTCTCACGATGGAGTGAAATCAAGAACGCTTGCGAAGGTGTCTCAGAAACTCAGGCGATTCATGCTTTCAAGCAATCTCTGAGGAAGGGGACGACTTTTCACTTCATGATCTACAGCGACGAGTCGGAGACTTTGGGGGCTTACTCGCTTGTGCAAACAAGTACGCCGCCGCCGATGATGACAACAGGGAGGATGCCAAAAGCCGCCGACGCGAGTCTGGGAAAAAGAAGATTGAAGATCAAGCCGGCCCTTCTCACGAGGTCGCTGCCGCCTTTGGAAAGGGTGGCTCAAGCAATGGCAAGTGGCAAGGCAAGAAGCCGGCAAATAACCAATCATCCCGGCCACCAGCGGTAAAGTATGACGACATCAAGCACAACCCCTGTGTTCATCATCTGAGGCCAGATGGAACAAGTTCCCACATGCTCCAGCAATGTCATATCAATCGAGACATCGCAAAGGACCCCAAAGCCGGCAAGTCAAGGAACAAGCGCAAGTCCAGGAAAGACGACAAAGAGAAGGAGGAAGCTGCTTCTGAGTCGGATCACGCGGCCTCCAAAGAAAAAGGCAGCAAATTCCCTAAGCATGCCGAAAGTCTCATCGTCAACTTGGCAACGGATTCTGCACGTAAAGAAAAGGCGGTCCTGGCGAGAACTCAACGCTACGGTGCCAGCAGTTCCTCAGTATCTGGATTGGTCCGACACACCCATCACATGGGATCGCAGCGATCACCCGGATAGAGTTCCTGCAAAACGCACCTATGCCTTAGTCGTCAGCCCAATAGTCGACAAGTACAAGTTGACAAAGGTGCTAATGGATGGCGACAGCATTATCAACATACTTTATGCCGCAACGTTGAAGAGGATGCGTATTTCCGAGTCACAACTCACCCACAGTACTGTGAAGTTTCATGGGATTGTGCCGGGATGACAAGCCTCCTCGATGGGACAAATTACCCTGAAGGTCACCTTTGGTGAAGCCGATAATTTTCGGACTGAGGACGTCTCTTTTGAGGTGGTTCCCTTCCGAAATGCATATCATGCAATTTTTGGACGTCCGGCTTTCGCCAAGTTCATGGCTCGGCCCTGCTACATCTACAGCAAGCTGAAAATGCCGGGACCCAATGGCATCATCACAGTTGAGGGAGACTTGAAGAAAGCCAAGGAATGCGAGGCCTCCAATGCTGTCCATGCTGAGCAAGAAATCTGCAGGGAAGAGTTGGAGGATCTCAAGAAAACAATTGGTCCCGATGAGATGCCGGCGACAGAAAAGCCGTCCTCTAAGGTCGACTCAAGCTTCAAGCCAAAGGATGACACCAAGAAAATCAAGCTCTCAAAGGATGATCCGACAAAGGAGGCCATCATCGGTGCCGGCCTCGACGACAAATAGGAAGGCGAGCTCATCAAGTTTCTCCGTGAGAACCGGGACATATTTGCCTGGTCACCATCTGACATGCCAGGTGTCCCGAGGAAACTTGCCGAGCACTCCCTAAAGGTCAACAAGGACGCAAAGCCGGTCAAGCAAGGTCTCCGCCGGCTCGGAACTGAGAAGCGCAAGGCGGTTGGAAAGGAGATCCTAAGGCTCATGGCCGCCAAATTCATACGTGAAGTTGTCCACACTGATTGGTTGGCAAATCCCGTGCTAGTCCCAAATAAGAACACCTCTGAGCTGCGTATGTGCATTGATTTCACCGGCTTAAACAAAGCTTGCCCTAAGGATCCGTTCGCCTTACCGCATATCGATCAGGTCATTGATTCAACTACCGGCTCAGAGATGCTATGTTTTCTGGACGCTTATTCGGGTTACCATCAGATTAAGATGAAGGAGTCAGATCAAATCAAGACGTCCTTCACCACGCCATATGCCAATTACTGCTATGTCACAATGCCTTTCGGCTTAAAGAACGCTGGTGCTACTTACCAAAGGTGTATGCAGCGGTGTTTGGACAAGCAGATTGGCTGCAATATTCACGTCTACGTCGACGACATAGCGGTCATGTCGAAGAAGCGTGGCAATCTTATTGCCAATCTATCGGAAACCTTTGCAAATCTAAGGGAGTACCAGATGAAGCTTAATCCGGCAAAATGCGTCTTCGGAGTTCCCGCAGGCAAGCTTCTGGGCTTCATTGTTTCCCAAAGAGGAATTGAAGCTAACCCGAAAAAGATAAAGGCGATTCAGAACATCGAAAGGTCGTCCTGTCTAAAAGACATACAACGGCTAACGGGTTCTGCCGCGGCTGTAAGCCGATTCATTAGCCGGCTGGGCGACAAAGCGTTGCCATTGTATAAACTCCTCAAAAAGTCGGACAGTTTTGTTTGGACAGAGCAAGCAGAGGCAGCTTTAACTCAGCTGAAGTATACATTGACAAATGCTCCAATTTTAGCAGCTCCAAGGGAAAAAGAGTCGCTTCTCCTCTACTTGTCGGCCACGAATTTCGTCATAAGCGCCGTCATTGTAGTGGAGCGCCTGGAAGAAGGGAAGCAATGGCCGGATCAGTGCCCCGCCTATTTCATTAGCGAGGTGTTTTCAGATTCAAAGCAGCGCTACCCTCACTACCAGAAGTTAGCTTATGGTGTATTCTTTGCCTCCAGAAAACTACGGCACTACTTCCAGGATCACACGATCACGGTGGTCAGCAAGGCTCCATTAAGGGAAATCATCAACAATGCCGACGCAACGGGTCGAGTCGCCAAATGGGGCATCGAGTTAGCAGCTTTCGACATCCAGTACAAGCCGAGGACCACCATCAAATCTCAGGTCTTAGCCGACTTTGTTGCTGATTGGACTGAGACGATGGAAAGCACACCTTTGCCGGATTCTCAGTACTGGATAATGCACTTCGATGGCTCAAAGATGAAGGATGGCTCGGGGGCTGGTGTAGTTTTAAAATCACCTAAGGGTGATAAGCTCAGTTATGTCCTCCGAATCCACTTCAACGCTACCAACAATGTAGCAGAGTATGAGACTCTCCTTCATGGTCTTTACATGGCTAAGGAATTGGGAGTACATCGCATCCTCTGCTATGGCAACTCGGATCTGGTTGTGCAGCAACTTGATGGATGCTGGGACACGAAGAGTCCCACAATGGCGGAATACAGAAGAATAGTCGATGAGTTCGGCCGATGTTTTGCCGGCTTAGAGGTTCGACATATCTCCCGAGATGACAATGAAGCTGCTGATGCCTTGGCCAGAATAGGATCCAAGAAAAAGGCAGTGCCACCAGACGTATTTCTCCATCACCTTCACAAGCCGTCCATCAAAGGCGGCGATGAAGATTACCCTTTGTCGGCAGAATCAGTCCAGGTGTGCTTGGTAACCCCAGATTGGACCACACCCTACATTGATTTCTTGATAAATAAGAAACTGCCCAAAGACGACGAGGTGCTAAGCCGTCAAATTGAGCGTCGAGCAAAGGCGTACACGATTATTGACGGACAACTCTACAAGAGGAGCACATCCGGCATCTTCCAAAGATGCATCTCTCCGGAGGAAGGACGGCAAATCCTGGAAGAAATCCACTCCGGTGAATGTGGGCATCACGTGGCGGCAAAGGCGTTAGTCGCCAAGGCGTTTCGGCATGGATTCTTCTGGCTGACGGCTAAGGAGGACGCTATCAACATCGTCAAGACTTATGAAGGGTGTCAGCGCTACGCAAAGCAGGTTCACTTGCCGGCTCAAGAGATCCGAATGATCCCTATCACTTGGACGTTTGCGGTCTGGGGGCTCGACATGGTGGGATCTTTTAAGACGGCAAGGGGAGGCTTAACCCACCTGCTGGTGGCGGTCGATAAATTCACGAAGTGGGTGGAGGCAAAGCCCATCAAGAAACTCGACGGAGCTACAGCTACAAAGTTCATCGTCGAGATTACAACTCGATTCGGCATACCGCATAGCATTATCACTGACAATGGCACAAACTTTGCCGTCGGTAAGCTAGCAAAGTTCTGCAGCCGATCAAAAATCCGACTCGATGTGGCATCGGTGGCACACCCCCAATCCAATGGACAGGTAGAGCGCACTAACGGCATTATTCTGCAAGGTATTAAGCCGAGTCTTGAAACTCCTTTGCATCGAGCAGCCGGCGCTTGGGTTGATGAATTATCGGCGGTCTTATGGAGTATTCGTACTACCACAAATAGATCAACCGGCTTCACCCCTTTCTTCCTGGTCTATGGTGCAGAAGCGGTGCTCCCATCCGACATGATCCACGATTCGCCTAGAGTCGCAGCCTACGTCGAAGAAGACGCAGAAGAAGCACGCCAAGACGGCTTAGATATCCTCGAAAAAGAAAGAGAGTTAGCTCTCCAAAGATCCGCCATCTATCAACAAGATCTACGTCGCTACCAGAGCCGTAGAGTGCGGAATCGATCTTTTCGAGAAGGCGATTTAGTGCTTCGGCTTGTGCAAAGCCGGCAGCACAAATTATCCCCGCCATGGGAAGGGCCTTTCGTTATCAGCAAAGTTCTGAAAAACGGGTCATATTATCTCCTCGACTTAAGGGATTCAAAGAAAGATCCCAGGAAGAAAGGTCGCAAGAGGAAAAGGCATGTAGATGACGGCTTAGATGAGACGAAACGTCCGTGGAATATCGCTCAGCTATGTCCTTTTTACACTTAGCAAATTCTATTGTAACCATGTCAATGTGATCATGAAATAAAAATTGGTTTCTCTCATGTCGAATTCGAGAATCTGTACCATCCTTTATTTCCCTATGATCTTATTGTTAGTCTGTTTACCCGAAATTGCCTGTGTTGCTCTTATTGGTAAACTCTTTCATGTTGAGACCGCCTTAAGGTGATGAAAAATTAACGTTTTGCCAAATTAATGTTTGTCTGCTAGCTTTTTGCGCTGGGTTGCTTCAAAGCGTTTCGGCACCTAAAGGCGGCACTTGTTCTGAGTCTAAACAGATTGGTCATTCCGTACCCTGTTGCTCAGCAAGTTAGCTTCGCCATAGGTTTGCCGGCGCTTAAAGGCTAAGGCATCAAGGCCAGATTTAACTGAGGCATAAAATTGCAAGTTTGCAAAATATAAAGCTGATTAACGTATAGCAAAATACTAAGTTAAGTTCTAGACATATACATTGTTTGGACAGCTTTACATGTTGCCCATTACATTTTCAGGATAGCCGACTCAATGAGCAAGTTCGGCTTAGGACGATTTCTCCGCCGCTTCAGTGTCTTCATCTGATTGAACAGGAGTTGGCGGACATGGCATTTCCTTAAAGATGGTGGTCAAGGAGACCATGTTGGCAATTTTGCTGGCATAACCGGAGACGGACCGAAGGATCTTCTTGCGATCTTGGTCGTCCAGCGGCGTGCCGTCCTCCTTTTCAAGAGTGAAGCCGGATGCCACTCGCCATGCTTCTGCCTCCGGGTAATGTGCCATCATCAAGCCCAAAGCTGTCTTGGCACCTCCACGAGCACTGGAACGAAGGCGTTCATCGAAGAATGAAGCCGCTTCGGTCAGTTCGGCTTCTAAACTGGCAAGGTTTGTCGGGGGCTCGGGGTTGCCGGGAAAAAACTTCTCAGCAAGATCTTTTCCTGAAGAGATAATCTTTGGGATAAGCTCCCCTACTTCCAGAATCCGGTCAAGCCAGTTTTCCGCTGTTAGCTCATGGCCATAACCCGCCGGAGCTGCAAAAGGCGAAGTTCAATTATACTCGGTTAAGACAGAAACCAATGAGTTTAAGTTTTTTTGATACTTACTCAGAAGCTGGTTGTCGATGGCCAGCGACTCATCGAGGCGTCTATTAAGCCGGTCCTGGATTTCATTGAAGGCATCCTTGTGGCTCTGCCTCTCTAATTCCAGGAGTTGTTCGGCTTTGGCAAGATTTTTCTTGGCCGTCTCTAGCTCCGCCGCCATCGATTGGTTAAGCTTATTCAGCTCAATATTCTCGTCGCGGAGCCGGTCGACAATGCCGGCGTTTTCGGCAAGCTCCTTGGCTTTGATGATGGCGTCTGCAAGACAAAATGTCAGCAGTATAAAAACAAGCCTGGAAGTCAAAGCTAAGGATTCGGCATTTGTACCTTGGTATTGAACCCGGTCTGCCTCAAACCCTTCGATGATGGCGTCTTTAGTCGCCAGTTCAGTCTTGAGCCGGCGCATCTCCTGATTTCGCACACCCAAAGAATTGAGGGTTTCAGCGCCAATTTTTCGGTGGATCTGCGTAAGGAATTGCTAAAAGCCTAAAGCTATGTTTACAAGTTAAGGTGGCTACATGGTGACATTTCATGACTAGGGGGCTAAGTGTATGCATGCGCATTAACTCGGATCACTATGGCGGCTAGTTTTAATAACTTAACCCGGCATAGTGCTCGGGGGCTACTGGGTAAGATATTTTACCTGGTAGTGCTCGCGGAGAAGCGTCATGCCGGCCTCAAAGCTATCAGCAAAGTAGTTCTGCTGATCTTCAAGGATCTCTATGACATCAAAGGTGTCATAGGCCTTGGTGTGATCCGGCTCGTCGTCCCGGACGGTTGTTCCCTTCTTTCGGGGAAACCGAGGTGCCTTCATGAGCCGGTTCATAAATTCCGGCTTGATGCGCCCTTCCTCGTCGAAGGCTTCGGCTTTGATTGGGGGAAAGATTGGGGCATCATCAGCCGGAGCTTCAGCCCTTGGAGAGGATGTTTCAGTCACTTTCCCCGTCATCTCTGTCCATTGTGTGGGGGGAGTTACCCCGGCTCTCCCGACAGGCGAAGCTGGCACTATCGTGCGAGTGCTCTCTTCTCTTGGGTTCGGCTTTGGAACTGATGGAGTTGATGGAGGGATGGCAGGAGAGGTTTTCTTCCTTATGGCGACCGTCTTAGTTCTCAACGGAGCGCCTTTCTTCATCCTACAGAGGAAAAGGATGTTCAGCAAATCCGGCATTACTGCAAGGGAAGGAGGAGATGTAGCTAATCGACTTACTTTTTGCTGGGGATGTTTAGCCCAGTAAGAGCGTCATCATCCTCAGACGGCTTAGTGCCGCTGGTGGTCGTTTGGCCCTTCCTCTTCCGGCTTTCTGCAGTAGCCGAGGAAAGGGAGATGGGCCGCGTGGGCGCCTTGCTGGATGATGGCTTCCCAGCAGGGCGGACGTCGGTGATTCCAGCAATCTGACATATCACATGTTAGTCCGACAAAAGCAAACCCGAATCTCTCAAAGAATTGAACTTTGTTTAGTCAAAGTACCTTTGGGGGAGGGCTGGTCGCCGTAAACATCGGCAATGATTCTTCATATTGCCGGCCTGCTCCAGGCCGGGCTTTGATGAGCTTGTTGAAGCGAGCCTCAAAGAGGCCCTGCTCCAAGTCTTTCTCGTTGATCCTCATAGGATCAGAATTATCCGTGTACTCGCAGAGAAGGCGAGCACGATGTTGGAGGGGCTGGATCCGTCTCTTCATCCAGCAAATAATGGTGTCCTCCCCAGTCAAGGGAGGAGAGCCGGACGTCAGTTGCGCAATCCTCGCTTGGAGGGCGGCATGTTCCGTCGGCATTACACCTGACGGCTTCTTCTTCCAGGAGGGCAGCGGCGTGCCGGCTTCGTCTGTGAAAGGGGCGAGCCCCTGCAGCCGGTTTGGCGTCGCCACATCCTTGCAGTAGAAGAATGTAGACACCCATCCCTTTGTCGAATCGACGATTGACACTTGAGGGTACCAATCAATGTCTCAGCGACAATTGAAGCTGATTGTGCCGACCACCAGCAGCTCTTTGTTGACAGTCTGCCTCTTGACTAGGAAACAGCGTTCGAAGAAGTCTAACCTAGGTTTTATGCCTAAGTATCCTTCGAACAGCGCTACAAAGCCGGAGATGTACAGCAGGCTGTTCGGGGTTATGTTGTGGAGCTGGAGGCCGTAGTGATCTAAGAGATCTATCATGAAAGCCGACGGCGGCAAAGAAAATCCCCTAATTACATGGGAAGAAAGAAGTACCCGCTCGTCTCTGATGGGAGTCGGGTAGGGATCGCCGCAAGCAGATCGCCAAGTCGGATTCGACTCAGAAGTTGGAGCCATGGCTCCGTCGGTCTCCATCCCCTTCAGCTCGACCTCGTCCACAGCCGAGCAGGCCCAGTTGCGGGATGGGTTGCTGGCTGCATCTTTGTTGCCGGCTTCTTCTTCTTCCTCTTCGTCGCCAGCACTGGCGTCCTCGGTGGCGGCCTCAGCAGCTGCAGAGGCAGAAGCCATTGTGGCAGCGGCTTCGGCTACGGCCTTTGCCAAGGCAACCGTATCGTGGCCTGAAGCAGTGGAGGTCATCGCCGGAGACGAGGAAGGTGCAGATGTAGCGGCGGATGGCTCGGTGACGGCGGCGGCGGCCGAGGATGTGGCACCTCCCATCGGCGGAGTCGGACCGGCCGCGGTTGCGTCGGCCGCTGGAGAGCTTGGATTGCTTGAAGCCATGAAGATCGAAGAAGAGATGGAGTTGCGCTCGGAGGAGAGATGAGATCTGGGGGAGTAGAAGCTAGGGTTGCGAATAGACTGAGGATCACGGAGGAGATGATGCGATCGCCACTTATAGCCCTGCGCTGAGATGCGTGCAATGGTCATCGGCCGGGTTTCTCGCCACGTGTCTCGGATCAAGCCGTTGGTGACGGTTCCTTCTCTCCGACGCCTCGGTTCCAGCGCGGGAAAAACGGAAACTAGCCCCTGCATTCAAAAGATGCTCCTCTACTCACACGTCCGGGTCTGACACAACCATCAAATCGGCGGACGCGTGTCGTTACACGCTCAAATACTTTTCGGCATATATAAAGCCGGCACAGTTAAAATCGACAAATCTGTTCGACATGGTTTCAGGTTTCTGGGAATGCTCCAAGACTGAAGACGGATGATGAATTTCCCGGACAACATATTGCCGGATGATTGGAGCCAGCCGCTGAAGTACTTGAAGCTTTCCGGGGGGCTACTGTTGGGGTTATGCCGAACAGGTGTCCTCATAGAGAAGGTTAGAAGCCAGCAGACCAGGGTGGCCCAAAGCGGTGGTAAGCCAAATCCAGCTTACCGGGCGGCCCAGTATGCTGAAGCATGGAGGCCCATCCGGCTAAGGGAAGACTCTAGAAGTCGGCCTGCATTGTAGAATACTTAGCCCACAAGGCAAGGCCCAAGCCGGGTCGGAGTAGGACTGTTCTTAGTCGGTTAGGTTTCCTCCTGTAAGCCCAGGGTCTGGACGCCTTTATAAGCCGGCCCCTGGGACGC